>CABFOW010003194.1:6868-59472 GCA_902141385.1 Timema californicum
ACCTGGTGGTCTAGGGGTAAGGTGTCAGACTTCTATGCTGCGGCCGGGGTTCAATCCTCGGTCCAGGCACAGATTTATCTGATTACCAAACCCTTCCTTCACCTCTGACAAGACATCTTGTGAATGTGAGGAATGCCAGGCCTCCACCGTGGTTCGGATTCCACGTTAAACTGTAGGTCCTTCATTTCATCTCACAATCACCCTACCATTACACATTAGCGTAAGTGCGTATAAACCGAACGGGTAGTAAGACGCGGTGCTAATAATAATAATAATAATATTTAGTTGATCATAGATTTAATGAATTACATTTAGTGATACACAAGATAGGTGTCGCTGTGGTCTCTGTGCAATTACTAATGCTAATTAATGAAAATGGACAATCTGACCTCTGGTCCCTGGGTATCAACAAGGTTACTTAAAGCTACAGATATGGAATCAAGTGTAAAACATAGTAAATCGTTAATCGGTTGACCGACCCACTATGCTATAGCAGTACTTCAAAACAGTACTTATGATAGTTATTCTTTGGAGAGCGAGCCTACTTGATATATCCTGCTACATAAAGCTACATTTCCTCACGAAGGGAAAACAAACTAACTATTAAGAAAGGGAAAAGTTTCAGCTAAGTTGGAGTTAATTATTGCAACGGTATGCGTACACTTTATTTCATATGGAAACTCAATCATCAAGCTACATGCAGTGGCCCACCTGAATTATTCTAAAACCGAGCAGGGCTAAGTCCTCTTCAAGAAACCACGCAATACAATAAAGTTTATTGTTAAAGTCCAACTAGACCTCAATAAGTTAATTTACAAACAAGTTCACTAGCTCGACAATCTAGTGAGTCTAACATGTAAACGTCGAGACCAAGGCTAGGGTGACTAGCATATTTCAACGAACAAGTAGGGCTGTATCCCAATTAGGAAACCCCCGAGTAGCAGATATTACAATAATAATTTATGTAAGGATAACAATAAAAATTTCTTAGAAAGGTATACTCAAACACCGGAGCTTTAAGCCCCACCAGCGTCTTAAGGATGTCGCCTATGGAAGTCAAAAATTAAACTTTCTTTAAAATAACAGACATTATTTTACCAAAGTGAAACAGTCATTATGCGACGTTTTAAGCTAAACAATTTAAACTCGAACTCCTAGGCCAGTAGTATTTTGTAGACATAACAATAATACAAGCCGATATTACACATTTGAAGTGGCGGGGTTTTACCTTCCTCTAGCCATGGCGACGATAGAGTCCACCATCATTCCGATCTTGGGTCAATGGGTAGTCGTGCGGATGGTTCTCTGGTGGTGAAAAGAGATCAGAAGAGAGTTAAATTGTGATATATCTTGAAGTACGATATATATATATATATATATTAGTTTACTCAGACCAGCTACCTCGTCTTATATGCCTCTGAATTAGCACATGATTAGGAAAGTGAGAGGTGGGGAAACCGACCAATCAAATCCGAGAACCACCACACAATGTGTATAGTTGAAATGGAGGAGGTCACCACGCAAGTGCGATGAGAAGAAGTTGAGTGTAGTAGATTGAGATTGTTTATCGTTGTTTGGGAAGGCCAAGTCAAAGAGAGTTAATAGTGCGCCGACATCAGGATATCTAGGAGAATGACGCAAGAGCGTAACAGGCCACTGTAAGTTAACTGCAGCTAATTATTTTTGTTGCCTCTAGTATTGTTTCTAGGTGTTTATAATGTTTGTATGTGTGGGCTATTTCCTATTAGCCCAGCACAATGTTAGATGATTAAATGTTTAGCTTTATAGATGGAGGTAAAGGTAGGTAAGAGGGGGAGACAGACAAAGGTAGTACTATTTTAAAGAATTTCAAGAGTATGTCTAGGTAGTTTCACCTTTTAAACATCGTTGCTGTGTATAATGTCATCAGTACAAAAGTTGGTCATCATTCCTGTTTGAACGTGTTTCAAGGCTTGGGCTGGGTCCTTTCTCTGATGAGCTGGTGTGGTAAAGTCGTGTCTGCAGAAGGATTGGTTTAAGGGGTATGAAGTAGGTTGATATGGAAGGGTTGGAAATGGGTTTATAAAGGCTGGTAAGAGATCAGGGTGAGAATATGACAGGGGTTTAGCTTCAGGACGCTGGAGGGGAATTTCCGTTAGGGACTTGATTGTTGTGTTGTGATACCTGCGAAGAGTAGGTTAAAATGTAGTGGATGGGTTAATGACACTGGCATTAGTGTGGAAGGAGCATTGATAAACCTTCGCATCTTGAGCTCACTAGGTAAAATTCGTCTGGAAAGAGGATGGAAAATCACCTTACGTCTTGAGAGATTTGGAAAAGTTTTGGCAGGAATGTAGAAGGGTTGTAGAGGGTAATTCACCGTTATGGTGTTCAAGTAGTTGGGTGAACAACTGATTGGAAGATGAAAACTAGGAGGATTTCAGTATCGTTCGTAGATAAATGACCGTTATAAAGTATGGATGTGGAGCAAGGTTAAAAAACTTTTTAAAAAAGGCTGAAAGGTTTAAAATGAGGTTATGGACTAAGGAGTTTAAATACAGTAATAGTATTAAAACAAAATAAAATAAAATGGGAAGCCTGGGTGAAGGAGGATGCCCGTGGGTGGTAGAGGAAATGGGACCTGGTTTTCATAATCCATCAAGGAAATGAGGTCATCAAACCATTCCAAACAAACTTAAGACAGTTAAATAGTATCAACAGTTGATAACACCGCAAAAATCAGTGGGGCAGGGAGAAAATTGAAGAAAAATAGAACAAATTGCATAAACTTACAAGGAAATATGGAAAAATACTGCTACGGGGTCTGTATGCTGGGTTGACATATACAATTTTTGGAGACATTTTGGATCTCAACATCATGCTGTAAAGTATAGGGGAGGAACACTAATTTCCAGCATGCTCATACATATCCAGATATGTTCAAACTTGTTCGGACATCAATCAATCACATATAATTCAATCTATCAATCAAACTTGTTTAAACCTGTTCAGAAAAAGATTCAGACATTTTCAAACCTGTATAGACATGTTCAGACATGTTGGTGTGGAGAAGGTAGCGCTGTGGTAAATGAAGTACAGATGGGTGGTTGAGTTCGAAGGGTGATAGGATTGGAGGTAATGTTAGAGGGTGGGAGTTGTATCTTTGGCGGCCATCTTGCTCAAAATATGTCCCAGAATTAATGTACTTACACTACTCCTCTGCTCGTGAGCTAGTTTTCCATTGTCACTTTGAGCACGTGTACAGCCTTCTCTACATTACTCGAGGTCTAATTACCTTCTCTCCAATGCCTTTTTAACTCGTGTTTGTTTTCCACTTCTGCACACTCTGTATATCCGTTGTTTGAATTCCATTATGCCTCGTCCATACTGTATTTGTATTTCATTACTTGTCAGTTCTCTCTACTACGGATTATTAGTCCTAATGCTAATAGCCATGTCCATCGCTACATTCTTCTTTCTTCAAATGGAACCATGGATAGTAATTTGTCTAAAATGGAGGATACAAACCTATTTCAACATCGTTCATTTGTTTAGTTCCATTTTCATTTTTATATGGTACGATACCTACTCACAGTTTATAAATGTTTTATCCACTTTATATATATATATATATATATATATATATATATGAATAATATATATATATATATGAATAATATAGATTAGAATATAGATTAAAATATATAATTTATTAATCATTTTCAATAAAGTTTTTTATTTTATCTCTCAAGCTATGATTGCTCTGATTTAATTAGGTCAGGAGTTAAAAGAGCGGTCTTGAATACAAAGATATATTGCACGCACGTATCCTAGACTAAGAAAATACATGCCCATGTATGTTGTAACATGAACCGAACTCGAAACCTTACTGGAGTTTTAACATCTAATAATTTGATTCAAAAAGCAATATAGTTTATTAATTAAATATGGCTTAGAAATATGGCATGTACAATTTTGTAAATTATTTAACTAAAGAACAACTAAATGAAGCCGTAATAATATAGCCTAAATATGATTCTCTTAGATTAAAATATATAATCATAAATTATATATTTTAATCTAAGAGAATCATATTTAGGCTATATTATTACGGCTTCATTTAGTTGTTCTTTAGTTAAATAATTTACAAAATTGTACATGCCATATTTCTAAGCCATATTTAATTAATAAACTATATTGCTTTTTGAATCAAATTATTAGATGTTAAAACTCCAGTAAGGTTTCGAGTTCGGTTCATGTTACAACATACATGGGCATGTATTTTCTTAGTCTAGGATACGTGCGTGCAATATATCTTTGTATTCAAGACCGCTCTTTTAACTCCTGACCTAATTAAATCAGAGCAATCATAGCTTGAGAGATAAAATAAAAAACTTTATTGAAAATGATTTAAAAGGGATGAAAGTTAGCTTAACTTTAGAACTTGGGTAACTTGTACACAATAATACATAATTATATAATATATTTTGAAATTATGGATTATAAATATAATATATAAATAAGTCATTCTCGGAGACGTTGTTTGGTCAAATCTTGTTCTAAAACGTATGATTGTTACGTATTTTATACAAATTCAGAACGCTATTAACACTAATATTTCAACTATACAAGATTGAAGTATTCTAAGATGCACACATTCGCATATATTTCTTTATACTGTATTTTGTAGTGTTTATCTTGGACTGTGGCGCTAATGTTGATTCTATCGGTAACACTAAACTCTTTGTAAGAGACAACCTACGAGGACTGACTAAGAATATAGAAACGTCCGATCTGGATCCGCTGTCTCGTGTTAATAGACTATCGATCTGCCCAAAAAAATATTACATATTCTAAAGCCCTTTACTAAATCACCCACTTCGGTGGCCACATGGTATAATACGCTGCTCTCGCAACATACTAGACTGCCAATGACGGAGAGATCATGGTTCGATTCCAGTCGGGTGTACTAAGAGTGGTTTTTCCTAGGTGGTTTCACACACTATCTCTCTAAACAAATGTGGATACACTTCCTCTAAATTCACCCTTCCTCCTCTCTAATACATTAGCATAATTATTAATTTTTGAGCGTATAAGTCTGATGGGAAGTAAGACGTGGCGCTAAATAGAATTATTAATAATCTAGTGGGACGCACTCTTTTCTTCATTCGTCTGGTGATTGATGCTCACGGATGCTCCCACATCGCTCATTACGTGTCTCTGAACCAGAACTCCAGCCAGACAATCTGTCGACCCGAGTGGTATGTTGGTTGACCTTGCCTGCTTGTTGGATCGCTCATTACGTGTCTCTGAACCAGAGATCCAGCCAGACAATCTGTCAACCCGAGTGGTATGTTGGTTGACCTTGCCTGCTTGTTGGGTCGCTCATTACGTGTCTCTGAACCAGAACTCCAGCCAGACAATCTGTCGACCCGAGTGGTATGTTGGTTGACCTCGCCTGCTTGTTGGATCGCTCATTACGTGTCTCTGAACCAGAGCTCCAGCCAGAGCCAGACAATCTGGCGACCCGAGTGGTATGTTGGTTGACCTCGCCTGCTTGTTGGGTCTCTCATATCATCACATTTCCATCAAAATATGCTGTTTACAATGTGGACATTTCTACCTAGGTACACTCATGTTGCTACGCAAACTAAACAAAATGTTTCTTGTGAATAAAAAGTAGGCCTACTCTCTCTTTTTTATTTGTGTTTTATACTTGGCTGTCATTTGTTGTGGTTGCTCTGGTGGTCATCCCTTCTCTGGATTGTCTTTTGTTATATTCCTCCTGCTTTTCTTGCGACAATCTATGGATTTGTTGGACTGAATAAGTATGTAGATTTAAATCCCTTCCCTCTTGTATTTATTTCTCTCTTTTATCTTAAAAAAAAGGCTTACAATTGCTGTATCTCCATTGTCCCGTGTGCATACGAAGAGATTATGGTATACGGGTAAGAACCGCCCATCTGCCTCTTGTCGGCGATAAGGACGAGCCAGCTCTATTGCTGTTCTCGCGTGTTTGGTATCTTGGTTCGACTACCAGTGGTACAGACCGACTATCACTAAACAAGTAGCAACCCAACAGGCGCACGTGAACTACACATTTTATTATTTTACTATTAAGAGTCAACATTTTTGAACGTAATCAAAGTAATCAACTCTAACATTCTGGCCATTCATGATCGACAATACATTCCATACTACCCAGTCTTTGAAATATATTACCTTGATTGACGTTCAAAATTGCCAATATTATTACGTGTGTTATAATGTCGCACTTTACCTAAAATCTTACTATTCTGTCATAATCAATCGGCATACCAAGTACATTATTATATAATACGGAAAGTAGGTGTGTGTATTTTAACAAAAAGGCACCTTTAGGATTCGGCCAGACTGATAAGCGAGCGAGCGACTGTATGGCCAGACTGGCGAGCGCGTGATCAGCAGATAGCTCTCGACAGTTGCTGACGAGAAGGTTCACGGTTCAAATCTTGGCTCAGTAAACTGAGGGTGGTTTTTTACAAATGATTTATTGTTGTGGTTTTCCCATCCTCTATCCGCACTAATGGTGATTCTTATTTGTAAAGGACTGCTTTGATTATAATATTGAAGTATTTAAAATATCAGTTAAACATATATATATATATATATGTTTTATTATCTTACCAATACGATTAGGCCGTTAGTAGAAAGTGTGCTAAACCTATCAATACTAATAAAAATGTCAAAATGAGAAGTTTTCCAGCACTCAATGGACCAACATACAATAATATGGTCAGCGCCTGTAAACTAGACTGTACCAGCTCGAGCGCGCGCGCTTGATAACTAGAACCAGTTCTATCTTTAAAGCGCGCTCGCTCCAGTTTGGTCACCTCTCGTTACAATCAAGGTAAAGGATTGCCCCCGTATAACCAGAAAAACTAAAAAAATGTGAAATTTTAAAATACATCTCAATGAAATGGAGGCCACAAGTATAAAAAAAAACATTTTAGATCAATTATAAAACTAAAATTTTGCAGACAAGTATTAAAACAACTCCAGGTAACCAAAATAATAAGAGTCTGAAAATTAACATTTATTAAATGGGACTCCGGGCGATAAAGCAGGTGGTATTAGAAGAAGAAAAATTTGGTGTGATAGTAAACTTAAATTTGCAGTCAGGATAAAGGACAGCTCTTGATAATCAATAAGGACTTAATATTGAAATTTCTAAATGTTAGTTAGAAAAATAGGGCGAGGGGGCATAAGGTGCATAACATTTTCAAAACTAATTGAAATAAGTAGGCCTACTTCCCAATGTAATAATTTAACCTCATAAACAGATAAACTACTAAACTAAGATTAACCGGAAATATAGGGAGCATACAGCAGAAAAAACAGTAATAAATTAAAAATCTATAAGATTTTTTTTTTACAAAATTCCATGCTAGAATCAGTTTCACAACCTCAACGGTGGTGCTCTCTGGCGAGAGTTAATTCCTTACAACTTCATAATTTTTCCTCCATCGATGGCCAAATGGTCTCTGGCGTCACTCTCTAGAAATAGACTGGACTCCTGATGATTGTAAGATTGGGGCTTGAATCTCATGTGTGTGTGATGAGGCTGGTTTGTAATATTTTTCCCATTCTACCTCTACGCAAATGCGGGTAAACTTTCTTTATAGTCTAGTATTCCTCATCACTAACACATTAGCGTAATTAGTCCATAAACATTTAGTCCAACTCGGTAGTGAGACACAATGCTAAAAAAACAAAAAATATGTTTATTTTTATCACCGTATCCTACTACCTGTTCAGGTATGCCCATAACTATTAGTATAGGGATAAGGAAGGAATAATTTTAGCATTTACGTGGAAGGAATGTTGTAAACCATTTAGGAAAACTCACCCCTAGTAGATCCGACTGGGATTAGAACCCGGATCTCTTCTTCAGCAAGCCAGTCTTGCACGAGAATGATGACCTAGACCATTCGGATACTGAAGTGGGCCGCAGAAAACACTTCACTGTCCATATCAAAAAGGTATTTAATTTCAACAGAATTGTCATTTACGAACTACAGCAGTTCCTTGAGCTCAACTGCATTAAAATGTGGAACATGGAAGTGACAGAAACAGACAAGAGACCGAAAGAATCGGACGAGGACTATGACCAGTAGTGAATTAACAGAAGACAGACGCAGGAAAACAAAAAGAATACAAGACATAGAATAAAAAGACGAGACAATGTTGGGACGGGAGGGATAGTAATAAAATATCTATTGTCTCTTTGTATCCTGGAGATACCTACTAATGAACAGAGGATGGTGTCTCTTTGTATCCATGGAGATACCTACTAATGAACAGAGGATGGTTAAGGAATCCAAATGGCTATGCCAATAACATACCCCAGAACAAGAACAGAATGGTCACCCTGACCATCACTTGGCTTGAGATGGTGGCTACCACGTGGTGCACCACCAAGTCTATGGAACATCCAACAGGAACAGAATGGTCACCTTGACCATCACTTGACTTGAGATGGTGGCTACCACGTGGTGCACCACCAAGTCTATGGAACATCCACTAGGAACAGAATGGTCACCCTGACCATCACTTGGCTTGAGATGGTGGCTACCACGTGGTCATCCACAGCACCACCCACAGCACCACCAAGTCTATGGAACATCCAACAGGAACACGAAGAAGGAAAAGTAAAATATGGTAATGCAGTAAACTGCATCAATGAGAGGTTTAAAATTTAGTTGGTAGAAGTAGATAGTTAAAATAATGTAAAGTTAGATAACCTAGACCATGTAGATAACATTATATGATTACAATAAATTACATGGTACTTATTAGTTAGCTATAAAGAATCAATAGCACTAGTAGACAGTAGTATAAAAAATGTACAAACCTTACCAATGTAGATTTGATATTTGTAAATGAATTAAACAGCATTGTAGTTAGAAGAACCTTTACCAATGTAAATACTATCAATATAAAGTGGAAGCTCAACCAAATAATGTGTAAGAAAATTAAACTATAATGTAAAAAAATAACGATTATACAGTACAATAAGATGACTCAGGGTACATTATGGAAAGATAATAAAAACTATTATTAATTAAATTATAACCCGCCTCGGTGGCGTAGTTAGCTAACGCGCTTGTCGTGTTGAGCACGACTGTTAATGACGAGGAGCTCGAGATTCGAATCTCGGTCGGGTGAACTGTGTTTTTTAAATGGTTTTCCACTCTCCCTCCACGCAAATACAGGCTCATTTCCTTTAATTCAACCTTCCCAATTTCTAATCTATTAGCTTAATTAGTACTTAAAGCGTATAACCCGAACGGGTAGTAAGACGCGGTGTTAAATATTATTATTATTATTATATTAAATAGATTATACTTATTTGTAAGAAAATACCTTGACAATCCGTGATAAATAAAACTTCTATAAACCAATCTAAATAATATTAATTTAAGTTAACATATTTAATCCTGAGGCCTTAATTTAGTATACATAGTTGCGTTATCAAAAATATGTATTTATCTACAGGTTTAAAGTTCTGTGAATCATAGTGAAAACACATATGTGACCACGAAGATACATCGTTTCCCATGTCGTGCCCTAGTAAGGCTGAGTGAATATTATTATTATTATTATTATTATTATTATTATTATTATTATTATTAGCACCGCGTCTTACTAACCGTTCGGGTTATACGCACTTACGCTAATGTGTAATGGTAGGGTGATCGTGATATGAAATGGAGGACCTACAGTTTAACGTGGAATCCGAACCACGGTGGAGGCCTGGCATTCCCCACATTCACAAGATGTCTTGTCAGAGGTGAAGGAAGGGTTTGGTAATCAGATAAATCTGTGCCGGGACCGAGGATTGAATCCCGGCCGCCAGCACAGAAGTCGACACCTTACCCCTAGACCGCCAGGTCACCTGACAGACAGATTAAACGAAAAGTGACATAGTAGCAGTGTTCCTTGACGTGGCAAAACGTTTGATAGAGTCTGTTACGAGGGAGTACTAAGAGAACTGATAGAGTTACAAATACCGGGCAAACTAGAACATTCACTGAAACTTACTTTAAGAATAGTAAATTCAAAGTTAAAATGGAGGGAGCACTTTTCAAAACAGACAAATAAAGTCTGAAATACCACAGGGAGATGTATTATCCCGAGTACTGTACAACATTAACACAAATGACATACCGAAATACGCCAGGTGTAAAATTATCATATTTTCCGATGACATTGTTGTATTAAATAAAAAAATAACTAAACAAGAAAATAAATGGAGCTGAAAAGATAGGTGTACACACTGGAAGATTTTTTCATCTAATGGAAATTCAAATTAAGCTCTGAAAAAAAGCAATAAAATAATATTCACAAGGATTTATCTAATTAATGAAATAAAATATTTAGAAACAATTTTAACTTGCAATAACGATATTATAGTGTTAATTAGGAAAAACCTCAGTCGATAAATGTATACTATTACTCGGTCAATAAGTTGTTAATATCTCTCCTACTTCCAGGGAATGTAAAATTCCCAATATACTAAACAATAATTTATAATATATTCTCTTACCTTACATGACGAAAACAAAATTAGAGTTCTTGAAAACAAGATACTTAGAAAGCTATTTGGTCCGAAACGGTATGAAGATACTGGGGAGTGGAGGAGGTTACATAATGATCAATAACATACCATAGCATAGCACAGATTATGGTGGACAGGATATGGAGCGAGAATGGAAGAATCTAGAACCATGTTCATGGAATTTACTGTTAAACCCAATGGAAAAAAACCCATTGGAGAGACTTTAACGGAGAAGGTAAGATAGCATTAGAGTTAACCTGAAAGAGAAAGTGTGAATTGTTGTGGAGAATTAGCTCAAGATAGAGATGAGGTGCGTTCTTATGTAATATTATTATTATTATTAGCATCGCGTCTTACTACCCGTTCGGGTTATACGCACTTCTTATGTAATAATGGTAATTTAATTCAAACGTGCTAATGCCATTGAATAGGTCAATAAAAGTGGGCATCTAATTATCAAACAATAATATATGTCTCTTTGGCCTGTTAGGTGGTCAAACCCCTCACATACCTATCCTACTGTGTTCTGTAATCTATTATTTCTCTATGACAAGCCAGTATTCTAGTCTACTACAAGTCTATGACCACAAGTGTTTCTTAGGCTACTTTTGCTCGCTATGGACACCAGCATTAAAGCCTTTTTATTATGTCTTCCTTCCCTTATCATTGCTTGTCGTTATTCCAGTGTGATGTTATCAGCCATCCCTGAGGCTTCACTCCTCTTCAGGGGAACATTCATTATTCAGGCCACCTGGTCATTACTAGTTCATTAGCTGCATTAGCCCTTCATTAGCCGGACAGCGACTGTTATTTATTACCACGGACAGCGCTTCAATTCATTAATGAAAACTGGCCTATTATGTTAATGACAATCGAGCCAGCGTCGTGACGCCTTTTAGAGATTAGGTAACTATTTGAGGGTAAAGTTAGGGTCATCAGGTTTGATGTTGAGCAAAGGGCGTGGTCTCGATGTTGTATTAATTAACTTGGGGGATTTGACTGTTGGCGCGTTAGCTCAGCTGATGAATGGGGTAGCACGCAGGAATATTTACAATTCAACCAAGTACCGCACGCAGTAGTTGTCTCGTTCTAAGAACATTTCTATCTAAGGGATCTAAGGTCTAGATTCATGTATCCATACACCAAGCCATGTGTGGTGGTGTTTGTAACGTTGAGTTAATGTTCTCATTGTTGCAGTGTCTGGCTATTTTCCTACCTTTGTGGCTATGTCAGCGGTTATTGAATATCTCTCCTAAACATCTTGACTGAACAAACCTTTCATAGATAAGGTAAAATACCATTGTAAGACAAATAGTCTAGAATGGTTGATATCAGACCATTATGCGTAGATAATTAAACCAAAACACGGCTACTGGAGCAATATTTTATTTATTTTGGCCAAATGTATCTCTTCCAATAAATATATCAAATACTAAACCTATCTTAAAGTTATTTTTACCTCACTTTCTCACGGTAGGTCAGTTATGGTAGTGGTCAATGTGAGATAGTTATCTATCTCAAACCCGCCTCGGTGGCGTAGTTGGCTAACGCGATTGTCGTGTTGAGCTCGACTGCTGAGGACGGGGAGATCGAGGTTCGAATCTCGGTCGGGTGAACTTGGGGTGGTTTTTCCTAAATGGTTTTCCACTCTCCCTCCACGCAAATTCGGGTTCACTTCCTCTAATTCAACCTTCCCAATTCCTAATCCATTAGAGTAATTAGTACTTAAAGCGTATAACCCGAACGGGTAGTAAGACGCAGTGCTAAATATTATTATTATTATTATTATCTATCTCAAATGGGCTTAAGTGACCCATCAAGTAAATTAATTTGAAGCTTACAAAATTATCAACCAACAAAAGGGTGGTTTTAATCTTGCAGTTGATCAAGATTACATTAATTAGTGGGAAAATGATTTTTCAGCTCCAATACTCCTGATAAATATGCACATTTTATGTTCAACTGTGTATTTAATAGCTCTAGAGCAGTCGCTATTACTTAAAGAGTTAAAAATCCCTCCTTGGGAAATTTTAATGGCAGACAATTTAGAAAGGTTTTCCAACCAATATGTTCTACTCTGATACTCACCCCGGTATCTCTGAAGTGCCATAAAGGCTACTGCCATGAATAGTGACGCACTCAATAGACATCGCCAAAACTTACCATAAATAAAAATCAAAACAATTGAATTTGATATTTTTTGGTAAAATCAAAATGGATACATCTCGAAACAAGGTTATAGTTTAAAGTTCGTGTAGATAATTGAGCTCAAATTTATTCGACAAGTGAATGTTGCAACCTTAATAATTTCAATGAATATCTGTCACATTAATAGTCGGCCTACCGGAAATAAGATAAAGAAAGGAACCTTGGTGAGATACGAACTGACTACTTACTGGATCCAAATCACAAGAATATTTCAAATAACATTACTAGTCAATTTATTGACATTTCAAAGACAAATGTTTTTAAAAATACTTAGTTTCCAATAAACAATTGCTTTAATTATAGCTTTTATTTATGAAATATTGATAGGGGAAACTAGAATATTTTTTAATTTTCTGAAATCATATTGTTTAACTTTTTAAAGGTTTATATCGCCGTGCATGTATGTACCTGTACGCCAAATTAAGTGCCTATACTTAAAATACAAGCATATTTATGATTTTAACTAATGTAAAATTTAAAATATGCATATTCTTTCCCTGGTATCTAAATTAATAAAATTTTATAAATCTGTGTGTTTAAGAAAATGCTACTGTTCAAAATCTTCAAGTGATGGAACTTAATGTATCTGATACCAACCTTTAATGCGATTTATTTTTATTTTTAATTTAGCCATCCAAATGTTTTAATTTGTACTTTCCACTCGCATTCTTCAACAAATACCAACCATCACCCCATCGGGAAGCGAACCAATACGGGGTTGGATAGCTGTCAGAGGCCTTGTAACACACAGGGATATTATTTCAGGGGAAAACGACCTGAAATAAATAAAGTAGCTGTCTTGCTTTACTTGCTGTGGACACTACCATTTCTTCAATTCTCCTCGTAATGACTCCACGATTAATTGGTTCTTTTGTCGTTCTCTTCTTCTGGTAATATTTCTAAAACAATGACGACAGAAATAAAAACGAAGGGGATAAAAACTCACAATATCTCGTGTTTTAATTTCTAAATGGTACACAGTGTTGGATGAAAGAGGAGCTCACTTTCTCCTGTCTCTTGTTCTCTGAGCAGGACTAATGGTCATTCTGAAAGGGGGGGGGGGGTGCAATTTGGGAGTCTTTGCTCCGTCTTGGACATTGTTGCCAAGATAGTGCTGTGCTGAGAGGCTCTTTATACTTGCAACGGACAAGTTCTTTCATTGTTCAACAAATAAAATACAAAGTTGGGGCTTTATGGTACTTTTATATCGAGAGTTTCAAAATCTCCACTTCTCAACAACAGTTACTTACCTTTTACAGGGGAGGTTTTTATATGTATACAGATGTGCTTTATATTCCAACATGGCGGTTAGCTTTCCTAACCGCTTAGCCTCCGAATGGGTCCATACTTGCTATCACTTCCCCTAAATTAAGATATTACATATATCTGCAGCTGTATATCTATGTTGGCGTGGTTATAGAAATATCGCTAGTTTAGACCAATTGAACTTCTCTCACGTGATCGGCATGCCCTAAATTGAGGTGTTTGTTTATTTAACAATGTAATGTTGTGACCTTCAAGTGACCGCTTTATTCAAACAACTTTTTAGAATTAATTTAGCTACAGTTTAGTAAGTTCTGTCAGTTTATCAATTGGTTTGAGCGTATTTTATAATCTAGGTTTAGCTTCTCGATTATCTTTGGCGCCGCGTCTTACATGTCCATGCACTTACTACGATAATGGGTTGGAGAGCAGGAATATTTAATATAGATGAAGTGTACCCGCATTTGTGTGACTGGAGAGGGGAAAAACATTTAGGGAAACCACCCTCAGTACATCCGACCAGGATAGAACCCCGATCTCCCTGTCATCGGCAGTCAAGTCTATTTCAAGAATAGCGCCTTAGATCATGTGGCCATTGAAGCAGGTGTTTCTTATTCGATTTAGAGCATTTAATTTTCTAGACTGCTTTAATTAAAGAGAACATTAATTATTTAGTTTTTGTTTATTGTAAATATAATTTTAATAATTACATTTATTTTGAAAAAAATCAGTTGAATCCCAATGTATTTGTGCTCTCTCGAACTGTAACTAGTTGTAGTTGATTGATTAAGTTTTGTTTTAATTACTCGTAGTCCAAACGCGTCTAAGTATTTTTTGCGCAATTAATTAAATTTATTGTGTCTAAAAATTGAGGTGGATGTGGGGTATATTACACCAAAAAGAAATATATAGTCCCTTTTATGCCAAACTCCCCTTTTTTTTATTAATGCCAACTGATGAAACAAGACCTCCAGTTCTAGAATTAGATGAAAATTGCGTTCAGCAGCAGCAGAGTTTTTGTTTTAATGAGGAGCCGACTTTCCACTTCATTTCAGGTGTGATAATGGAGTCTCGTCTTTTACTTCGCCTCCTGCCACACCTTCTCGTCGCTTTTATTTCCTCTGTCTTTCTCGGTGCTCATTTATTTTTATTTAAAACTTACTTTCATCTCCTTGCTGTTTGAGAAGGGTAGGCAACCTGTAGAACAGTAATATTGCAACAAAATGTCGCACAATTTAGTGGTTGTTAAATGGCTGGTGGAACCATTTTCTCTTAGATGATGTTTTAAAAGAGCTCATTTTATTAGCACTCATTTGGTAAACTTACACAAGTTTATACTCTATGAAACTTTCACAAGAAAAACTTTAATTTATTTAATGTGGTTTTTGTTTAAGCCGCATATATGAACTAGTAAGACCAATATTAAGGTAAAATTTAAAGGAAATTTACTCTCATCGTTGCATGGAGGGGGAATGAATAAACATTTAGGAAAATTACCTTTCAGGACAGTCAACCTGAGTCAAACACAGACCTTTCTGTCCAGACCATCTGAGGATGACACCTTGTACCACGTGTCCACCGATGTGGTTAAAGCAGTAGCAGTAGTTTTAGCACTTCCCAAGATAATTTATGCCCAAAAGTTCCTCTGCCTCAAATGCCACTAGATAAATATAACTGCACTATTATTGTTATTATTATTATTATTATTATTATTATTATAGCAATTTTAAATTATTACAAGTATAGGAATGTTTAAAATATTTTATTTTATAATTTTATAAATTTTGCAACAGAAGTTTGTAATACTTGAATCCTACCCTTAATTTATGTCATATCTGATTTTCAAAAATGAACGTAAAGTGCTGAATTACACTTTTACACGTTAGCTTACTTGTTCAATAGCAACACTTATTTTACGCTTAAAGGCTAAAGGCTTACTTCATATGGTTCCACTATGCTCTAGATGATAAAATATGGTAGTAGCGTAATCCTTCATGGTAATACTCCTAGCTTTCAGATTAAACGGAATGGACAGCAAATTAAATAAAGTTTAAACTTTAAACCAAAAATAATATTGTAAATACAAGGTGTATATTAATTGGTGCCAAATGTTCTAAGGGAGAAAACCAAACATTTTTCTACAGAAATAGTTCAGATGGGGTCCTCCTGTATAAATGAACCTTCCGTTCCGAGCTATACCGTGCTCAGTTCAGTACACCCGGGGTGCTACGTGTCTTCTCACGTCCTCTTACAATACTCTCTCTTACAACGTCAACATCCCTCACAGGAGTTGTGTAAACAATGGACTGTAAATATCCACAGAGATAACATCCGTGGGTTCAAGTCTGGTGATGACTGGATCCACCACGACCAATCCACCTTCGAGGAAAACCTTTAACAACTCTAGGACCAGGCGTTTCTAGAACATCTATATGCACTTTCCTTGGTGTTCCATGGATGGGAATATCACCCTAGAATATTTGACACCAATTACTGTACACTCTGTATTTTAAAAGATATCAATATTTAGTCAAATACCTGTCTCAACATTATGTGCTGATGTTGTATTAATGTGTATTAAAAACTGATGTGTGATGATTGTCAACAAGATCAGTTCCGAGAGCTGAATCAGATTCAAATACACGGGGCTCGAACCCGGCTGTTGTGGATGTCTCAGAGTGTTCGATACTTTCACCTGCTACCACATGAAGCATTACCTATACTGGATATCTCAGAGTGGTCGATACTTTCCCCCGCTACCACATGAAGCATTACCTATACTGGATATCTCAGAGTGGTCGATACTTTCCCCCGCTACCACATGAAGCATTACCTATACTGGATATCTCAGAGTGGTCGATACTTTCCCCCGCTACCACATGAAGCATTATCTATACTGGATATCTCAGAGTGGTCGATACTTTCCCCCGCTACCACATGAAGCATTATCTATACTGGATATCTCAGAGTGGTCGATACTTTCCCCCGCTACCACATGAAGCATTATCTATACTGGATATCTCAGAGTGGTCGATACTTTCCCCCGCTACCACATGAAGCATTATCTATACTGGATATCTCAGAGTGGTCGATACTTTCCCCCGCTACCACATGAAGCATTATCTATACTGGATATCTCAGAGTGGTCGATACTTTCCCCCGCTACCACATGAAGCATTATCTATACTGGATATCTCAGAGTGGTCGATACTTTCCCCCTCTACCACATGAAGCATTATCTATACTGGATATCTCAGAGTGGTCGATACTTTCCCCCTCTACCACATGAAGCATTATCTATACTGGATATCTCAGAGTGGTCGATACTTTCCCCCTCTACCACATGAAGCATTATCTATACTGGATATCTCAGAGTGGTCGATACTTTCCCCCTCTACCACATGAAGCATTATCTATACTGGATATCTCAGAGTGGTCGATACTTTCCCCCGCTACCATATGAAGCATTACCTATACTGGATATCTCAGATGGAAGAATTTACTGAACTTCACTTACTTTTATCACTTTCTGAAGCCACGTTATAATATAAAAAGATATTGGTTGAGAGAGCAGTAGAAGTTAGTTACTAATGTGACTAAAATAATTTTAATATAGTCATACATCTGTACATGTGATCTGCAATTATCAATTTTGAGAGATATTATCAATACTTATAAAATAACATAAATGATATAAAGAGATGTTAGCAATGTTGATCGCAAATAAATATATTTAAATTTTCTCTACTGTTCTTCCAATCTAAATCAGGATATACCATTCCCATTGTAAGATTTTGTTTTTAGAATTTATGATCCTGACATCAAAAAACTAGCAGTTGTGAATAGGACATGATCCCCCGACCCAGTCCAACGGTTTTTAAGGAGCACGGTCGGACACCCTTGATTTTACTGCCCATAAAGTAAACAAAGTTTACAGATTCAGCACCTTTTTGAATTTTTCAGCTTTAGGCCCTTTCTCATCACTCTTGGATTCCCAGGGAACTCCATGGTGAGTTTCAACCTTGTAGCTCACCGAGAAACACATCACTCTCAGACTACTATGGAACTCCAGGGTGAGTTTCAACCTTGTACCTCACCAAGAAACACATCACTTTCAGACTCCCAGGGAACTCCATGGTGAGTTTCAACCTTGTAGCTCACCGAGAAACACATCACTCTCAGACTACCATGGAACTCCATGGTGAGTTTCAACCTTGTAGCTCACCGAGAAACACATCACTCTCAGACTCCCAGGGAACTCCATGATGAGTTTCAACCTTGTAGCTCACCAAGAAACACATCACTCTCAGACTCCGAGGGAACTCCATGGTGAGTTTCAACCTTGTAGTTCACCAAGAAATACATGACTCTCAGACTCCCAGGGAACTCCATGGTGAGTTTCAACCTTGTAGCTCACCGAGTAACACATCAGTCTCTGACTACCAGGGAACTCCATGGTGAGTTTCAACCTTGTAGCTCACCAAGAAACACATTACTCTCACACTCCCAGGGAACTCCATGGTGAGTTTCAACCTTGTAGCTCACCAAGAAACACATGACTCTCAGACTCCCAGGGAACTCCATGGTGAGTTTCAACNTCCCCCGGTTGTTGTGGACTATGAGAGTTATTTCCGTGAGAGATGAGCAAGTTTCTTGGATATCCAGGACCTTCTTCCCCTTATGGTCTCTCCCCTACCTCCCCCGGTTGTTGTGGACTATGAGAGTTATTTCCGTGAGAGATGAGCAAGTTTCTTGGATATCCTGGACCTTCTTCCCCTTATGGTCTCTCCCCTACCTCCCCCGGTTGTTGTGGACTATGAGAGTTATTTCCGTGAGAGATGAGCAAGTTTCTTGGATATCCAGGACCTTCTTCCCCTTATGGTCTCTCCCCTACCTCCCCCGGTTGTTGTGGACTATGAGAGTTATTTCCGTGAGAGATGAGCAAGTTTCTTGGATATCCTGGACCTTCTTCCCCTTATGGTCTCTCCCCTACCTCCCCCGGTTGTTGTGGACTATGAGAGTTATTTCCGTGAGAGATGAGCAAGTTTCTTGGATATCCAGGACCTTCTTCCCCTTATGGTCTCTCCCCTACCTCCCCCGGTTGTTGTGGACTATGAGAGTTATTTCCGTGAGAGATGAGCAAGTTTCTTGGATATCCTGGACCTTCTTCCCCTTATGGTCTCTCCCCTACCTCCCCCGGTTGTTGTGGACTATGAGAGTTATTTCCGTGAGAGATGAGCAAGTTTCTTGGATATCCAGGACCTTCTTCCCCTTATGGTCTCTCCCCTACCTCCCCCGGTTGTTGTGGACTATGAGAGTTATTTCCGTGAGAGATGAGCAAGTTTCTTGGATATCCTGGACCTTCTTCCCCTTATGGTCTCTCCCCTACCTCCCCCGGTTGTTGTGGACTATGAGAGTTATTTCCGTGAGAGATGAGCAAGTTTCTTGGATATCCAGGACCTTCTTCCCCTTATGGTCTCTCCCCTACCTCCCCCGGTTGTTGTGGACTATGAGAGTTATTTCCGTGAGAGATGAGCAAGTTTCTTGGATATCCTGGACCTTCTTCCCCTTATGGTCTCTCCCCTACCTCCCCCGGTTGTTGTGGACTATGAGAGTTATTTCCGTGAGAGATGAGCAAGTTTCTTGGATATCCAGGACCTTCTTCCCCTTATGGTCTCTCCCCTACCTCCCCCGGTTGTTGTGGACTATGAGAGTTATTTCCGTGAGAGATGAGCAAGTTTCTTGGATATCCTGGACCTTCTTCCCCTTATGGTCTCTCCCCTACCTCCCCCGGTTGTTGTGGACTATGAGAGTTATTTCCGTGAGAGATGAGCAAGTTTCTTGGATATCCAGGACCTTCTTCCCCTTATGGTCTCTCCCCTACCTCCCCCGGTTGTTGTGGACTATGAGAGTTATTTCCGTGAGAGATGAGCAAGTTTCTTGGATATCCTGGACCTTCTTCCCCTTATGGTCTCTCCCCTACCTCCCCCGGTTGTTGTGGACTATGAGAGTTATTTCCGTGAGAGATGAGCAAGTTTCTTGGATATCCAGGACCTTCTTCCCCTTATGGTCTCTCCCCTACCTCCCCCGGTTGTTGTGGACTATGAGAGTTATTTCCGTGAGAGATGAGCAAGTTTCTTGGATATCCTGGACCTTCTTCCCCTTATGGTCTCTCCCCTACCTCCCCCGGTTGTTGTGGACTATGAGAGTTATTTCCGTGAGAGATGAGCAAGTTTCTTGGATATCCAGGACCTTCTTCCCCTTATGGTCTCTCCCCTACCTCCCCCGGTTGTTGTGGACTATGAGAGTTATTTCCGTGAGAGATGAGCAAGTTTCTTGGATATCCTGGACCTTCTTCCCCTTATGGTCTCTCCCCTACCTCCCCCGGTTGTTGTGGACTATGAGAGTTATTTCCGTGAGAGATGAGCAAGTTTCTTGGATATCCAGGACCTTCTTCCCCTTATGGTCTCTCCCCTACCTCCCCCGGTTGTTGTGGACTATGAGAGTTATTTCCGTGAGAGATGAGCAAGTTTCTTGGATATCCTGGACCTTCTTCCCCTTATGGTCTCTCCCCTACCTCCCCCGGTTGTTGTGGACTATGAGAGTTATTTCCGTGAGAGATGAGCAAGTTTCTTGGATATCCAGGACCTTCTTCCCCTTATGGTCTCTCCCCTACCTCCCCCGGTTGTTGTGGACTATGAGAGTTATTTCCGTGAGAGATGAGCAAGTTTCTTGGATATCCTGGACCTTCTTCCCCTTATGGTCTCTCCCCTACCTCCCCCGGTTGTTGTGGACTATGAGAGTTATTTCCGTGAGAGATGAGCAAGTTTCTTGGATATCCAGGACCTTCTTCCCCTTATGGTCTCTCCCCTACCTCCCCCGGTTGTTGTGGACTATGAGAGTTATTTCCGTGAGAGATGAGCAAGTTTCTTGGATATCCTGGACCTTCTTCCCCTTATGGTCTCTCCCCTACCTCCCCCGGTTGTTGTGGACTATGAGAGTTATTTCCGTGAGAGATGAGCAAGTTTCTTGGATATCCAGGACCTTCTTCCCCTTATGGTCTCTCCCCTACCTCCCCCGGTTGTTGTGGACTATGAGAGTTATTTCCGTGAGAGATGAGCAAGTTTCTTGGATATCCTGGACCTTCTTCCCCTTATGGTCTCTCCCCTACCTCCCCCGGTTGTTGTGGACTATGAGAGTTATTTCCGTGAGAGATGAGCAAGTTTCTTGGATATCCTGGACCTTCTTCCCCTTATGGTCTCTCCCCTACCTCCCCCGGTTGTTGTGGACTATGAGAGTTATTTCCGTGAGAGATGAGCAAGTTTCTTGGATATCCTGGACCTTCTTCCCCTTATGGTCTCTCCCCTACCTCCCCCGGTTGTTGTGGACTATGAGAGTTATTTCCGTGAGAGATGAGCAAGTTTCTTGGATATCCTGGACCTTCTTCCCCTTATGGTCTCTCCCCTACCTCCCCCGGTTGTTGTGGACTATGAGAGTTATTTCCGTGAGAGATGAGCAAGTTTCTTGGATATCCTGGACCTTCTTCCCCTTATGGTCTCTCCCCTACCTCCCCCGGTTGTTGTGGACTATGAGAGTTATTTCCGTGAGAGATGAGCAAGTTTCTTGGATATCCTGGACCTTCTTCCCCTTATGGTCTCTCCCCTACCTCCCCCGGTTGTTGTGGACTATGAGAGTTATTTCCGTGAGAGATGAGCAAGTTTCTTGGATATCCTGGACCTTCTTCCCCTTATGGTCTCTCCCCTACCTCCCCCGGTTGTTGTGGACTATGAGAGTTATTTCCGTGAGAGATGAGCAAGTTTCTTGGATATCCTGGACCTTCTTCCCCTGATGATATCTCCCCTAACTCCACCGGTTGTTGTGGACTGAGATCTTCAGGAGTTCACTTGGTTCATAACAAGTTCCAACACAAAGTAGGACAGTGGATTACTTCATAGATTGAACTTAATCTAACAAAGTGATACGACACAGACTGCTATAGTTTATGGCTTTATTTAAGAGGTGTTACTGGATCAGGATAATTGTAGCGAGTCGAAATGTGTTGTTTTGCTTCTCCATCGAACATAGGCGTCAATGTTTCAGCTCTGAAGTGACCCTCTTTTTATTGAAATGAGTGTGAAGTCTGCTCAAGAGAGAGTAACACAGCTTCCTTCTGGCGGTCAGATGTATTCCTTTTCCTGAAGGTAAAGAGACCGGTATTATCGCCAGGCTGAGATATGTACACAGTTCCTTGTCAATGTTTTCATGACCTCCATCATAGTTACTTATCCCTCCAATGCTTAGTCTGTCTACGCTCATATTACTTGAGATTGCTAAATCATACGTTGACATTACAATCTTTAACTTAACCAAACCAAATTTATACGTTTTATGTATTCAAAGAAGTTTCAAAAAATGTATTTTGTTTTTGAATTTTTAAGTATTGTATAAGAGATACAATGAATTCCGGTTCCAATCAGCATTGATTTAGTTTCAATATTTTCCTTACCCCTGTGTCATCATGTTCCTGGAGTGTATCTCTTGTAGGGACAGGTATATTTTCCTTACCCCTGTGTCATCATGTTCCTGGAGTGTATATCTTGTAGAGACAGACATATTTTCCTTACCCCTGTGTCGTCATGTTCCTGTTGTGTATCTCTTGTAGGGACAGGTATATTTTCCTTACCCCTGTGTCATCATGTTCCTGGAGTGTATCTCTTGTAGGGACAGGTATATTTTCCTTACCCCTGTGTCGTCATGTTCCTAGAGTGTATATCTTGTAGGGACAGGCATATTTTCCTTACCCCTGTGTCATCATGTTCCTGGAGTGTATCTCTTGTAGAGACAGGTATATTTTCCTTACCCCTGTGTCGTCATGTTCCTGGAGTGTATATCTTGTAGGGACAGGCATATTTTCCTTACCCCTGTGTCATCATGTTCCTGGAGTGTATCTCTTGTAGAGACAGGTATATTTTCCTTACCCCTGTGTCGTCATGTTCCTGGAGTGTATATCTTGTAGGGACAGGCATATTTTCCTTACCCCTGTGTCATCATGTTCCTGGAGTGTATCTCTTGTAGAGACAGGTATATTTTCCTTACCCCTGTGTCGTCATGTTCCTGGAGTGTATATCTTGTAGGGACAGGCATATTTTCCTTACCCCTGTGTCATCATGTTCCTGGAGTGTATCTCTTGTAGGGACAGGTATATTTTCCTTACCCCTGTGTCGTCATGTTCCTGGAGTGTATATCTTGTAGGGACAGGCATATTTTCCTTACCCCTGTGTCATCATGTTCCTGGAGTGTATCTCTTGTAGAGACAGGTATATTTTCCTTACCCCTGTGTCGTCATGTTCCTGGAGTGTATATCTTGTAGAGACAGACATATTTTCCTTACCCCTGTGTCGTCATGTTCCTGGTGTGTATCTCTTGTAGGGACAGGTATATTTTCCTTACCCCTGTGTCGTCATGTTCCTAGAGTGTATATCTTGTAGGGACAGGCATATTTTCCTTACCCCTGTGTCATCATGTTCCTGGAGTGTATCTCTTGTAGAGACAGGTATATTTTCCTTACCCCTGTGTCGTCATGTTCCTGGAGTGTATCTCTTGTAGAGACAGACATATTTTCCTTACCCCTGTGTCGTCATGTTCCTGGAGTGTATATCTTGTAGAGACAGACATATTTTCCTTACCCCTGTGTCATCATGTTCCTGGAGTGTATCTCTTGTAGGGACAGGTATATTTTCCTTACCCCTGTGTCGTCATGTTCCTAGAGTGTATATCTTGTAGGGACAGGCATATTTTCCTTACCCCTGTGTCATCATGTTCCTGGAGTGTATCTCTTGTAGAGACAGGTATATTTTCCTTACCCCTGTGTCGTCATGTTCCTGGAGTGTATCTCTTGTAGAGACAGGTATATTTTCCTTACCCCTGTGTCGTCATGTTCTTGGAGTGTATCTCTTGTAGAGACAGACGATTAACTCGTCGACTGAAATAAATGAACAAAATACAAGAGAGACAAAAAAAAGGAATAAGATGGAAAAATTAGGAAGAGAAACAAGAAAAATAAGAAGGCTTGCACGTAAATGAGGATGGAGTTGATGACGTCACCAGCACACTAAACAGGGGATTTTGAGTCCGGGGGTGGAGGGTCTGTGTTTAATGATGTGATTAAACTTACCACGGATCGCGGCCCGCCTCCATGTTGGGTGAAATTCTCCTCTTGGCCGAGCTGAATGTAGTTACGCAGAAAGAAACCATCATAAGAAATCATTATTTGGTTGAAATGTTGTCCGAATTATTCTGCCTACTTACTAATCACTAAACATTAAAAAGTTCCAAAAATAAGTCTTTAGGGCCTTTTGTTTGAAACTTCCCCATCATGGCCCCCTTGGACTACTGTAGGTCTAATATTAAATTTAAAATGGTGTATTGCATTATGAATTGTGAACCCTTTTCATACTAATTTACATATTTTTACAAGCCTATGTTTAATATGTCCATACTGCATAAAAACACACTTTCCTTAAATCCAATCAAATAGTCCCAATACATCTCTTAGTTATAAGTTATTCATATAATTTTACCAATCACCCAAAGTATAACCCAGACTTGTAGTAAGACGCGGTGCTAAAAAAAACTTTAAATATTGTAATCATATCGACATACGTTGGACTTATTGCATTAAAGACTAAGGGAAAGCTATAATTCATAAATGAGGGGTTAAATTAGTTTAAAATAATATATTTATATTTTATCTTTGGTGATATGTTCAAGACTGTTTTATCTATTGTTAGTAAGAAATTACAATTATATAATTGCAATACACCGCGCGCGTTTACCCGGAAAGGTACCGTAGCAACTTACCTCTTTCTGATTCCACTACAATCATATCCATAATATAACCAGTGAAGGTGAGATTGCTACTGTTCAGTGTAAGCGGAGTGTACATATGTTTCAAGTTCAGATAGCAATGTGGAAGCGTTTAATATCGTAATGGCAACCTGGGGGCCACGGGAGACCCACCCTCACCGTATGAGCCCTCTTAAGCATATTAGTGCACGTTGTTGGTTAAAGGCAATTGAAAACGCACATTAACTATTCAAGGTTTTGTTTATTAGAAATCAAGCAAACTCATACACTAACTTGGTTAAAATATAAGCAGTCAATGAATTGAATTATAAAAGTAAAGGATTGAGCATAAAACAGAATATAATAAAATTAAATATAAGGCTCGGTAATTAATAAAATACAAACCACCTATTAAACATTTAATCATTGATCTCGTGTAATGTTCAGTCACTGTACAATTCACGGTCGATGTCCACGTCACTTCTGTCATTCAACTAGGTCCTCTACCGGTCCACGCATATAGCACCGACCCGAGATTCACGAACAATGGACACGCTGGTCCTGACTCTGACACGCTGGTCCTTACTCTGACATGCTGGCCCTTATTCTGACATGCTGGTACTGACCCGGACACGCTGGTCCTGACTCTGACACGCTGATCCTCACCAGGACATGCTGGTACTGACCCGGACACGCTGGTCCTGACTCTGATACACTGGTACTGACCCGGACACGCTGGTCCTGACCCGGACACGCTGGTCCTGACCCGGACACGCTGGTCCTCACCAGGACACGCTGGTACTGACCCGGACACGCTGGTACTGACCAGGACACGATTGTCCCGACTCTGACACGCTGGTACTGACTCTGACACGCTGGTACTGACCCGGACACACTGGTACTGACCCGGACACGCTGGTCCTGACCCGGACACGCTGGTCCTGACCCTGACACGCTGGTCCTCACCAGGACACGCTGGTACTGACCCAGACACGCTGGTACTGACCAGGACACGATTGTCCCGACTCTGACACGCTGGTACTGACTCTGACACGCTGGTACTGACCCGGACATGCTGGTCCTGACTCTGACATGCTGGTACTGACCTGGACACGCTGGTCCCCATCAGGACACACTAATCCTGACTCTGACGCGCTGGTCCTCACCAGGACACGCTGGCACTGACCCGGACACGCTGGTCCTGACTCTGACACGCTGGTACTGACCCAGACACGCTGGTCCTGACTCTGACACGCTGGTACTGACCCGGACACGCTGGTCCTGACTCTGACACGCTGGTCCTGACTCTGACATGCTGGTACTGACCCGGACACGCTGGTCCTGACTCTGACACGCTGGTCCTGACTCTAACACACTGGTACTGACCCGGACACGCTGGTCCCTATCAGGGCACACTTCTCCTGACCCGGACACGCTGGTACTCATCAGGACACGCTGGTCCTCATCAGGACACGCTGGTCCTGACTCTGACACGCTGGTCTTCACCAGGACATGCTGGCACTGACTCGGACATGCTGGTCCTGACTCTGACACACTGGTACTGACCCGGACACGCTGGTCCTGACTCTGACACACTGGTACTGACCCGGACACGCTGGTCCCCATCAGGACACACTACTCCTGACCTGGACATGCTGGTCCTCATCAGGACACGCTGGTCCTCACCAGGACACGATGGTCCACCAACTACACTTGCCCGAACTCGGACTGGAGGTTTCTCTTCTTATCACCGGCCGTGTATATTGTGGTGGCGGTCAATAGTCTGGGAGTCTCCATTTCCAGAATACTTGGTTCAAACAAAGTTAACCAAGAGGGTTCTATATGTGTATATTTCCTTTCAAGTTAGCTCCCTCCCTGTCCCCTCTAATACTCCGGCCTAGCAAACCTGATAAACGAAGATAGATAGAGAGAGCCAAGAGGGCAAATACACATTCTAACAAAATTATAAAAGTTAATTTTTAATATTTTCCTTGGTTTCTTGTCAGTTTTGTGCGTCGTGATGCCACTTCAGGCAGCCCTAAAATTACACTAGTAAAAGTACAATAATGGTTGTAGAAAATGTTCCAAAATACCTAAGATTAAAACATTGGAAAACAGTACACCTTACCAACATTCAAATACCATCCTCCCATATTTAAATAATTACAGCTAAACTGGGCCTATATTTTCTGAGGTTCTTTATTTAGTTTTATTTAACTAATTAAATACTTGTTTGTTACTACAGTTCTGTTACATAACAAGAAATAAATAGTACGGTGAACACCGCACGGCACAGACTTCTATCGCTTTTATCTTAAAAATAAAGATTTATTCAAAACTCGTAATATTTGTGAAACGAAATAATAGGTATGTACTGTACATTGTTGCAGAAATATTACACCAAAGATTATTTTAGAAATAATATACGCTGTTACTTACTCTATGGCACTAGGAACATGATACAGACAAATTGAGAAAAGAGAAATATTTTGTCCAACAAATAGCATAAAAACAAATTAATTTTCAAAGAAATGTCAACTGAATTAAAAAGTATATATAATTGCCTATAGCTCAGAAATGGTCGGTTTTATAAAAAATATATTTCAGATAAAAAATTATCTTTAATAACTTTACAATAATAAAATAATTTCGTATCTCAAATAGCTGCGTAGAAATGATGAAAATTGGAAAATTTTCTGTATGTAAAGTATTCCCAAAGTCATTTTCATGAGAAAATGAGAACTCCCATACTATGTAGAGTGAAGGACAGTGTCTAGATATACAATTTAATCAAAATCTTTAAGCACGCTTAGAGAAATTCGATTTTTTTTCTCTTTTTTTTCCCTTCAATAAACTACCGTACCCTGAACTTCAGGGTAAAATATCTAATTCCATTAGCGTCTTGGGAGGACCTTACGAAAACCTCAGACACCAAGTTTTAGACCAATTGGTAAATCAGTTTCGGCTCTAGCCAGAGGTACAGACAGACAGATGGACAGGCAGACGGCATTGCGATAACAACTATATTTTTGTTTCATGGAGTCATGTAACTTCAACGATTATCAAAATTACTGCCTGTAATAAGTATTGGAATTCATCCTCTCGAACAATGTCCTAGTTCTCACGAATCTTGTTGAATTGACTCCAGAATAACTGCAGCCCATCCTTCCCATCACCTCCCAACTTCTTTAGATCACTCACAAAAGTTTAAAACGTATCTTGTATTACACCATTTAATGCTAGCACTTACACTTGCAGCGTCATAACCACTCACTTGTCATCAGCTTCACTTACTTCATCTGAAACCGGTAATGTTGAATCAGCTTCTGACAAAGTTGAGAATGTCTTTGTCTAGTGAATTCTGTTCTCCAACAGTTCACTACAGGCTTGGTTGTACATTTACCTCGTCTCTAATCTGCTGTTTAAATTCCTCACTTTGTTTCTTGAATGCCTTAGTAGATGAGCTACGTAAGGTAGCATGGCTAGACCTATACACTCGAGTTTAAGCCACAATTCACTCTTTTAGATGACAACTGTCCTGTCACGGCCGCTATGTAATATACATTAAATTTAGCTACCCGCCCTTACAGCTAACTATAAAACAAGTGAAAATAACACACAATAACAGTATTTACTGAGTCCAAACCATGCTTGCTTGTATTTGATCAGATTACTAACAAGGAACAAAAAAATATATCAAGGAAAACACAAAGATCAGCAAAAACAAAACAAAAGAAAGCTAATCTTGATAGCCTTCTTGGTTCTTAGTATCCAATAGTTCCATGGCCCTTTGAATTCCTGACAAACTTATTACGGTAAAGGCGATAGTATATAGATAGATACATACATACATAGATAGATAGATAGATAAATAGATAGATAAATAAATAAATAAATAGATGGATAGTATTAACTCTTGTTTAATTATTCATCAAATTGAAATATTTCGTGAAAAGCTAGTTATTGTTATCTGGACATTAATTTGCTAGTTCAAGTAATACGTATATATTTTGTGATATAAATATTTTTTAAATCAATCAAACTCCATTTTAGTTTTGGTAAAATGATTAGATATTTTTTAAATAAAGGCTGGTGGGTATATTCAGTGTGTAAAACCGAGTACAGATATAACTAAATAAATACTCATTTTTAAATTTGCAAAACATAAAATATTGCACTCATAAAAAATGACCACATTAGTAAGTAATGCAAACTATTTAATAACGCAAACCTATTTTATTTTTGTAAATATGTGTGTGCTGCGTCTTCCTTGCCCTTTACCCGATCTCTTTTTCTCTTATTTTCAATTTTTTTCGTTTGCATCCAGCCGCCCCGTTATTCCGCCTTCTGGGTAATGATTGTGTTGATAACGCTATTGATGACAGCCGTTGAGAAGAGCAGTGTCTACAACTTACCCCCTCACCTTGATAAATGACGAACTTTGGGGTGGTAATCAAGCTGGAGGTGATAAGTGAAAGAGGAGGGGGTGATAAGGGGAGGTTCTCCCCGCGGTGGCTGCTGGGATCTTTCCAAGACGAGCGGCTGTGGTTTGTCAAACTAATGGCGCTCGACAACGCTTCATCATATCTTTTTCTCTGTTTGAACAACATAAGGACGTTTGTAAATATCATATTTTAGGAAAGCAGGAATATGGAAAAAAAGTTCTAGAATTGAATTTTGGTTGGTTTTCTATTTTTGATGACGCTCATTTTAGTTGAGTGTAAATAATGTTATTTTGAACAGTAACATGTTAATGGTTTCAAATTATCATTTAAAAACTAATATCATCTAATTGTAAAATCAATTTAACTGTAGAGTTACACACATAATTAAGACAGATTACGTTATTCACCCATATTAAATAAATGTCTGTGCTACCTGAGCTTTCCCCATTCTCTTACCAGCACCAAGAATAACCGGAGCTAATTTCCCTGGTCTCAACTTGCTCTATATCTTCAGCACCGAGAACAGATGCTGTATAAAATATTTTCTTACAATATTGTATTCAATATTATACTCGTATTTCAAATATGATATTTCCTCAGTTCCTTAAAACTTACTCTACTCCAGAGGCGAGGCGTGACTTGTTGCCAGACCATACAGAGTTTGTTTGAATCGTACCTGGAAAATACCATGATACCTCACTAGAAGATCGTTTGGTCAATTGCCACCGACAATACTTTCGAACAATATATGAGGACCAAGCACATAAGATCATAGATGCAGTTTTAACAAGCTTCTGTACCCAAGCGATATTCCACGGCACGCCACTGTTTTGTTCAACTGTCTCTATTTCACTTGACTTACCAAATAAAGACAAGTAATAGTGTTTAAATCAGATTTGCATTCTATAATACATTTTTTATCCGAATCTATTCTTCAGGTTGGTCAACACGTGTTATATATAATTGTGTTTTACACACACACACACACACACACACATATATATATATATATATGGTTATTGTGTTATATACATATATTTGATGTATATATATAATCTTCACGTATTAACACCTGTTCAGGCTATATGCATATGTAAACCTATTAATTAAGCTAATGGCGGGTAGATGAGGAAGGTTTAATTTAGAGGATGTGTACCCAAATTGTGTGGAGGAAGAGTGGAAAACCATATAGGAAACACCACCCCTAGTTCATTTGAGTGAGATTCTAACCTCAATTTCCCGTACTCAGCAGTTTAACTCAACACGAAACCAGCGCGTTATCTAACTACGCCACCAAGGCGGGTGTTTCAGTATCGTTAGGTCCCATCTATTGCGAGAATGACATTTTAGACCACTCGATCATCGAAGTGGGTGTTTTATAAAATATTATTATTACTATTATTATTAGCACCGCGTCTTACTACCCGATCGGGTTATACGCACTTACGCTAATGTGTAATGGTAGGGTGATTGTGAGATGAAATGAAGGACCTACAGTTTAACGTGGAATCCGAACCACGGTGGAGGCCTGGCATTCCCCACATTCACAAGCTGTCTTGTCAGAGGTGAAGGAAGGGTTTGGTAATCAGATAAATCTGTGCCGGGACCGAGGATTGAACCCCGGCCGCCAGCATAGAAGTCTGACACCTTACCCCTAGACCGCCAGGTCACCTTTATCAAATAAATTAGTTAGTGAGTTTGGGGTTTAAGTGAGGTTTTATCATATTTTTATGATTAGAATAGGCCTAGAACATATTTTTGTTTGAATAATAGGCCCATATATATTTATGTTATAAAAAGGGAGTTAGTATTTCATGTTTAAATTCAAGTAAATCTTATTTAAAATAAAATGCTTGATTCAAACTTTGAACATATGACCTCTCCTGTAGAGCTAGTCACGCTAATCCCCCAAGGTTTTCAAGATGGCAACTCTTCATCTACTTATAATGAACACAAACCAGTACATCTACCACTTTCCCAAGCGCCTGCCTGTGTCTTTGGGAGTCTCATGAATATCTTATAATTTATTTCTCTCCTTGGGTAAAAATTCCATAAATATAAACTAACAATATAAATTTGTTTGCGAGCAGGGCGGCCCGGACCTCATTTAAGAAGCTCGGATCCTGAAAGCGCCAAGGTAACGTCGCATGCGAGACAGAGCTCTTGCTCGTCATCCCGAGGTAAATAATTCATAGAACGGTGAGCTTTTATAGGGGAAGGCTAGGACTCCCTCTCTGGGTAGACAGTGTCAACTAGTCAGTGGAGATGACCTATCTTAACTTGCTCTCCAATTTCCCTCCAAGCAATTGCGGATACACTTATTCAAAATGAAACGTTCCTCATCTCTATCCCAACACCGTACTTAGTACAGTCGTTATAACTCAAGCGTGTAGTGAGACGTGCTGACAGTTTATAATCTCTGAATGATTTAAATATGTATGTTTAACAGTTTGTTTGTTAATGTTTGTATGTACAGGACGGACATGGCTATTTGTCGTTTCTGTTAAAACCCAATAAAATTAATGGTTTTTCAAAATTCATGATCACGTGATCAACTGTCATTTTCTCTCTTTTCTCTATGTACTGTACGTACATCTAGAAAGTATTTAATTTACTCTAAATTTTTATGTACCGTCAACTTTGGTTTTAGTGAACCTAATATTTGAAACTCCCGTGGGAAATGTCATTCTAGGATCGTAGTTGTTTATAAACTAACATGTTTTGGTTGTTTGAATCAAAGAATTAAGGAGCTCGGTTATCTACCAGAGTTCCTATCTTGGTAGCAAATAGAGCCGTGATTGTGGTAAGTAGAGCTAGAAGGCCTCTTGGCTGTACGCTATAGCTCAAGCTGACTAGGCATAAATAAGTGAAGTGTATCAATAGTGACAAAACAGAACTTCTGGCACGCTGGTCTAGCTACTGGATGTGTGGCGTTACAGGGAAAGGACGAAATGACACTTAAAGAACGGTTACAATTCAACAATGACAACTCCTTTATAAATAAATACTTTTTCGATGTGGGGTTTGAAGATACAACGAATTACATTTTACTGGAACTAGCCGCCCACCGTTGAAGCTGTGAAAGATGGTTCTAGCACAAAGAGAGATTGAAGCTGTGAAAGATGGTTCTAGCACAAAGAGATTGAAGCTGTGAAAGATGGTTCTAGCACAAAGAGAGATTGAAGCTCTGAAAGATGGTTCTAGCACAAAGAGAGATTGAAGATGACTAAGACGAGAATCAAGTAAACGTCCCGACGGTGAAAGATGGTTCTAGAACAAAGAGAGATTGAAGATAACTAAGACGAGAATCAAGGAAACGTCCCGACAGGTGAAAGATGGTTCTAGCACAACGAGAGATTGAAGATAACTAAGACGAGAATCAAGGAAGGTTCCCGACGGTGAAAGATGGTTCTAGCACAACGAGAGATTGAAGCTGTGAAAGATGGTTCTAGCACAAAGAGAGATTGAAGATGACAAAGACGAGAATCAAGGAAACGTCCCGACGGTGAAAGATGGTTCTAGCACAAAGAGAGATTGAAGATAACTAAGACGAGAATCAAGGAAACGTCCCTACGGTGAAAGATGGTTCTAGCACAAAGAAAGATTGAAGCTGTGAAATATGGTTCTAGCACAAAGAGAGATTGAAGATGACAAAGACGAGTGTCAAGGAACACCTCATTGGATGACTTCAGGACAGTTTCAAGATTTATTTAACGCCTGTACAATGTGGACTCGAATGAGTAAAAGCACAAACTCTAGTGAAGGATGTATAAAAAAGTATTCACTAAAACCGTATACAGCCAGAAACAGAGATTATTTAAATGTGCATTAATATATTTCAATACGATTGATTATGTTATTGATCTTTTGTTTTCAGCCTATTGGTCACTTTCTCTCCCAAAAGGTTAAGGGAAAACATATTTTAAATTTGATGAACCTGGAACAATGTTAGCCAAATATCTGAGTCCATAAGGTTCATTACAAGTGGAGTGGATAAATTAACGCCTCAAACCACGTGACCATCAGGATGGGTAGTAACTTAGGGAAACTATATAGTGCACTCAGACGTATATTTCTATTTCTAAGGTGAGCCTGACAACTTACTGCACTATCAAGAGTGCAAGTAAATTCAAAATAAAATAAATAATCTTATAAAGCTGATGGCGCACAAAATGAACGGTCAGAACTAGTCTAGAGACATAAATCTCGTGAATATGTTTGTGATACTGTCTTGGGTTAAAGTGCTCCGCTCAGGACCCGATGTCAGTGGGTTCGAACCCAGCCTATTCCGTTGCACAACCCCCTTCAGAGGGCAAGTAAAGCCGTCACTCCCGTGAGGATGGTGACGTGTTAAACAACCCTGGAAGATATGTGAAAATACCTTTCCCGACAAAATTGGTAGGCCCTTTCACTCTCGCTCATAGAAACTATGTATCGAAGGCAATGGGGAACCACTTTACTTTCTGAACTCCTCTAGTACATGTGATGTCCACCAGATGGTGCAGGAAGCACTAACCAGCCGAAGGTCTGAGTGCATAGCCAGATCGGGATAGATAAACATCATTTAACCCTTTCCAGTCCTAGTTAACTAAGGTGTATTCTAAGAATTATTTTTTTTATGAATTTATTTTAAAATCTATGTATAGCTAGCTTACAAAAAGTATTTTTGTATTAATATACTCACACCTGCTGTGATAGTGAGCTGACAGAGTCAGTGTGCTATTGTTGTTCGTGAGGCCATACTCACACCTGATGTGATAGTGAGCTGACAGAGGGTNTGTGTAGCCATTTGGCTATATCGGGCATTGATTTTTCTTGGAGATAAAAAATGATATAAAAAACAACGTAGTCATATGTCTACACCGGGCTGCAAAGCTGACGATTTCCTCACGTCCCTAACAGACTCGTCTTAAATTACGAGTGAAGAATGACCCTGGACGCGGGACGATTTCTGGATTGCTCAGTGGTTTGAGCATTGGCATACTAATCTGAAGGTCCCGGGTTAAATCCCCGTGTCCAGATGTCATTGTTAAACTTAAAGTATCTAATATTTGAAAGCTTATTATCTGTTAAAAGAAGGTTATTCATCTGAGGCCTCAAACTCGTATTAGACTTCCTGTTGGTGTATGCCACCAAGACTTGTAGGTTAGACATTCCTGGCCTTCCTCTAACAGAGACGGACATGTATCCAACCGTCTGTTGAGGTTGGGACACCCTGTAGTTACTGTTACTTCGCTCTCGTCAAATGATGTGATGATGATGATGATGATAACTTGGTGTCAGTAAGTCTTAAACCTAGCTTAAGATTGATTCACCAGACCATGGCAACCATAGGAACAATACCCCTCATGGGAAATATCTATAGTACCCCAGGGAATCGAATCCGGGACCTTTAGTTTAGTAGCCAGTGATGCTGACCATTAGAACAAAAGGCTGGGCCGTGCTATAGATTGGCATTGACAAAAAGACCGCTGTTCCAATCCCTGATAAATGTATTTTTACTCAGTGATTTTCAATTCTCCCTCCATGCAAACTTTACTTACCTTATTAGTATGGATATTACATTATGCAGAAGTTTGTTCTCTCGTGTCAGCAAATGGTGGTGAGTTCTAGGTGAGCACAAGTTAACTAGACCTAGATCACAAACAGTTGTGTTTCCCAGTCACAAGCTGATTGGTCCCACATACACTTGGCAAGTCGTGTGAATGTTTGCTGGTAAGTGCTCACAGTGTTGCACTTGTTTGGTGTGTGTGTGTCACCAAGGGTGGTTGGAGGATAGAGCACTTGAGAAAGGAGGGTGGTAATAGTAGCAAAATAGTCAAATGTTCGCATCATTATTCACAGGGCCGAGGGGAGCAGGGGGAACCTGAGTGACCCAAAGAAAGGGCTACTGAAGAAACCAGGAATGGATCAAGTTACTATTGATTTACTTAATAATGGCACTACTATCTAGGTCAATAACATTTATCACAACTTGTGAATGTGTGGGATGCCAGGCTTCCACCGTGGTTCGGATCCCACGTTAAACTGTAGGGTCTCCCTTTCATCTCACAATCACCCTACCATTACACTTTATGTAAGTGCGTATAACCCGAACGGGTAGTAAGACGGGGTACTAATAATAATAATTATAATAATATTTACTACAAAATAATCAAACAATCTTTGGTAAAATAAGGTTAGGGATTAAATAGTCAAGTTGTTATGTTTATTAGCTACTGTTGTTACAGCTGCATCAAAATATCAGATTCTTTGAATTTAAAAATGACACCTGGACACGGGAGTCGAACCCCGTGCCTTGGCTTAGTACGCCAATTCTCTGACCACTGAGCTACCTAAGAGCTGTCTCGGGGTAGGGTCATTCTTCATCAGCGCCCCTGGGTATGGGATGACACCTATTAATAAACAGTGAGACAATGTATTTCAGTGTATGTGCTATAACCTATAATAGATGACCTGATAAAATAAACACCTGTGCTACCCACAGTAATAATATTTCCCAGAGTCTATGTTTTCCTGTGTCCCTCATACTCACACCTGCTGTGACAGTGAGCTGACAGGGTTAGTGTGCTAGTGTTGCTCGTGAGGCCATACTCACACCTGCTGTGACAGTGAGCTGACAGGGTTAGTGTGCTAGTGTTGCTCGTGAGGCCATACTCACAGCTGCTGTGACAGTGAGCTGACAGAGGGTCAGTGTGCTAGTGTTGCTCGTGAGGCCATACTCACAGCTGCTGTGATAGTGAGCTTACAGAGGGTCAGTGTGCTATTGTTGTTCGTGAGGCCATACTCACACCTGATGTGATAGTGATCTGACAGAGGGTCAGTGTGCTAGTGTTGCTCGTGAGGCCATACTCACACCTGCTGTGATAGTGAGCTGACAGAGTCAGTGTGCTATTGTTGTTCGTGAGGCCATACTCACACCTGATGTGATAGTGAGCTGACAGAGGGTCAGTGTGCTAGTGTTGCTCGTGAGGCCATACTCACACCTGATGTGATAGTGAGCTGACAGAGTTAGTGTGCTAGTGTTGTTCGTGAGGCCATACTCACACCTGCTGTGACAGTGAGCTGACAGAGGGTCAGTGTGCTAGTGTTGTTCGTGAGGCCATACAGCTGCTGTGATAGTGAGCTTACAGAGGGTCAGTGTGCTAGTGTTGTTCGTGAAGCACGTGGGAGCCTCGTTGTGTGCTCTAGATAGTGCTACAGTGATGTAATATCTACTCCACGCTAGGAGGTACGATACAAAGGACTGATGGTTCTCTAGGGAAATAAACTGAATTCAATGAATCCTCGCTCTTTTAAATACTATTTGGGATTTATAAAATGTATTCTCTCTCTCTTAAACTTGTCTTATATTTGGAGGTGTTTTTTGTATTTATTATGAGTTTGAAAGTGGTGAAAAGGGGCCACGTGTTCTGAACCTGATAATAAAAGCGGGGTTATTGTTTTTGCAGAGAGGCTTGTTGTAAAGTAAGAAGATAAGCGGCTCAAGGCCTTCCATCAGCCATGGCTACGAAGTTCAGCGTCCTCTGATAAAGTGATAGTATCGCGACTAGAGACGCTGGTAGCCCTTTCCCACCCAGTTCGCAGGAAGGGCGGAGTCAGATCAATACGACACGTAGCGCTGCGCGGTGAGAACACCAACTACCGGCTGGAGGCACGATTCAACAGTGTACTATCGTCCTTCTACTAAGAAGGACCAAACTAGGTCCTCATTATGGTTCAAGTGGATCTGAAATGGAAATAAGTTCCTCCGAAAGTATTACCTAACTTTGTTAACACATGTATTCTCAACCGTGGTCAGGATCGATAAGGATTCAGACCCTTCTTCCCTTTATCCTGAGAGATGAGATCCTTCTTTGGGTCCTCACTCGGGGTGTGTGAGAGATGTGTGAGAGACTCGTCAGGGTCCTCACTCGGGGTGTGTGAGAGATTTGTGAGAGACTCGTCAGGGTCTTCCCTCGAGGTATGTGAGAGATGTGTGAGAGATGTGTGAGATCCTTCTTTGGTTCCTCACTTGGGGTGTGTGAGAGATGTGTGAGATTCTTCTTTGGGTCCTCACTCGGGGTGTGTGAGAGATGAGTGAGAGATGTGTGAGAGACTCGTCAGGGTCCTCACTCGGGGTGTGTGAGAGTTGTGTGAGAGATGTATGAGAGACTCGTCACCGCCCACACGTGTGCTAAATGTCTGTTAACATATGTAAGTTAAAGAGACACAATCTAACTTAACACAGGTGAACAAAGGGCCAACGCTCAGCTCTGGCGTTACTAAATAATGGCACGGAGCAACATACGCGTTCTTCCCTTGTGAAATTAAATAGATCCAGCAAGTTGTGTATTCGTGCGCAGCCGCTCACATCTGACAGCAGCGTGATATATTGGACGCATCTCATTAAGATCTAGATCACAACTCCGCAGCTCTTTAAAAGTAGTCTTGACACGATTTCCTCTCGATCATTGTTGGCGACATGTTTGTTCAGAACTGTCTCCAGGTGAAAACATTAACATGTTTGTTCAGAACTGTCTCCAGGTGAAAACATTAGCAAGTTTGTGGAAATCACACGATTACTGCAAACTATGTCCTGTCATGCGTAGGGCTTCCAGTTTTTTAAGATCAAAGGGGTTTTCACACTTATAAAAAAGCCGGAAACAACTGATGTAGTTCATATTACATATTTTTATGGTTGTATGACAAGAATCTAAACTTTTGTTTTAACTTTGTTCTCTGAAGATTATCAGAGTTCTTTCAAATGCTTCCGGTTATACATTTGGCAACATTCCAATTGCGTTTGTAGTTTGTACCTTACAGATTAACAATAATGGTTTTCAACTCAATGTAATATATAAAGAAATTGATCTACTTGTTTGAAGACTTATGTTTTTTTCACATGGGCCTACCTAATCGAAGATTTTGGTTCAACGCTTTCATATCTGTTCAGAATAGAGCTCAAGTGTGGGACTGACAGAGTTTAAGTTCTTAGTTAAACATTTTATAAAGGCCATGTTTCAACTCTTACTATCTTACTCTTGTCGTTAATTATGTTACTGAATAAGTTAATTAAATGAGCATTAGGTATCCATTAAAATTAACATCATTCTAACATTAAAAAGTATCAACAAACAACAATGTTGCTCATGTCTTAATGTCATTAGTAGGTGTTTGGTCTCTAATTTATATTCATATGGTTATTTTTTCAAAGCTTGCTATAATTACATCTCCAGTTGGCTTCAATTATATTTATATCCTCCAATAGTTATTTTAAAATGTACCTGATCTATTAGTCATTACAAACAAATAAATACACTTAAGTACAGTTCAACCTAATCTTGAGCTTATAAATTATAAATATTTAAAAAATTACATTCTATAAACATTATTGTGTTTGTGATATAATCAATAACAATAATTTTACGAAATCAAAGTCCATTACACTTAAATCTGCTAAAAGCGTTTTAGTTAATTTTAATCATTGCAAAAAATAGACTTCACAAACACAATCCTTCCGTATTTGGGATAAAAGTAGAAATATATTTATTCTGTTTATTGAAAAATGACCTACTTTTGAGGGAATCAAACCCTGCACCTTGGGTTTTGGGTAACAATGTTTTACAATTTGGTTATATATAACCAACTCTTTAGCAAAGCTCTGAGTAAAGTCATTATAAAATCATATAATGAATATAAACACAATACACAAAACATAAATATTTACATACTTTAAGTAACATTATAGTTTTAGTTTTTTACATCTAGACAATTTGCCTGCACACTTTTTAACATTTACATTTAAAATAACTCCAGTAAGACAGTGAAATAAATTTCCCAAAAACCAGATTGTGTTCAAAATGAAGCTTTAAACCGTTTGATTATCAAAGCACTATATACATATATATGTGTATACATTTATTTACATACATATGTGCATTTCATGAGGGCTCGCAGTAAAGGGCAAGGGGGACACTTGCCCCCCTCCCCTGGAAACTGTAATTTAATTTAATTCACGAAATGTTTTCTTTTATAAAAGAAGGTTGTTAAAAAATATGTAATATTTTAGTTTACCTGCCAAATTTTTTCTCCAGACATTTCACAACTAGTATATTTACAACCGTGATATGTGGTCACTACATCCACTCCACACATGCTCGTATAAAACCTAGCACAGCACTTCATCATAGACGATGGCTGACCGCTGCTTTTGTAGAAACTTTGGTAAATATATTTGGTAATGTCCGTAGACGCTTCCAGTTTATCTTTAGGTAGTGTTTTTATGTATTGATTTAAATAAATTCTAGTTATAAGATTTTTATAACTCTTTATTCTAAATGTAAGCCTCTTAACATTTATTTTTACAAGTTTACTAGCTGCATTCAGACTGAACCTTTGAAACTCCCATATTGTTAGTGTCTTGACAGTGTCTGCAGACACGCGCGTGTGTCTGTGTGTATTTGCGTGTGTTGGCCGGTTACTGGGGGAAATATTAGCACACCTTCCCTCTGCAAATACTTCTGAAAGTGACATTAGTACACATATATGATTTAATATACACATATTAAAACATTAATTGGCAAACAAAATGTATTATACTTGTTTCTTAACGTAAGCTTTATAGTTAATTATTAATTTGTCTAGATGGATAAAGCTTCTTTGTCAAATCTCTCGGCTTGTATGATAAAAATAGAGTCTATATTGGTCCAATCTCCAGCAAATCCTGTATGTGAGATTGTTCCGTGGAGCGGCTGTAATTCAGGTTGCGGTTGCCATGGGGATGCAAATAGATTTTGGCTGGCAACGTGTGGGACTCGATCAATGAACTGGATGTGGGAGGAAGGGGAGTAAAGGTCGGAGGAATGGGAGCATGAGGGAGCAGGACACATCAAACACACGCACCTTATAATCGCTAAAACTTGCTTCTATAAACAACCTCCGATTATTAAAACCTGATACCTTTCGACTACAGTGGGATACCTTATAAATAGAAAAATGAATTCAACGACAAGGATTCGAACTGAAGACCTATGGATCTTTATAGCCATGGACTATCAATAATTATTACTGACATCTTGAACCAATCCATCCAACATATAATGAATACATAATGAGCACATCTTGTAAGCCGTTGAATTTAAACCATCAATAACTCGTTAAAACAAGTTTTTTTTATTTATTACTTTCAACACAAGACTTTAGTTTATTTGGTGGCCAAATGGTCTAAAGTGTAACTAGCGCGATAGACTGGACTGAAGATGACAAGGAGATTGGGGTTCGAAGCCTGGTCGGATGTATTTAAGTGTTTTATCTTATATACTATTAGTGCTGGTACATTTCTTCTAAGCTATATCTTCCCTATACTGTTCCAATAGTGTAAATATTCGAACAACCGAGACAGTTAGTGAGACGTGAAGGCAAAATAAAAAATATATGGACATTGATTCTTGTTGTATTGGAATGAATCAATAATTAAACATATTCAATTTAAAGTAGGGATAGAGTCCCAAATTGATTTAGTCCAAACATTACACATATTCAGTGTTACAATAGGCCTACAGTCCCAAATTGATTTAGTCCAAATATTACATATATTCAGTGTTACAATAGGCCTACAGTCCCAAAATGATTTAGTCCAAACATTACACATATTCAGTGTTACAATAGGCCTACAGTCCCAAATTGATTTAGTCCAAACATTACACATATTCGGTTTTACAATAGGCCTACAGTCCCAAATTGATTTAGTCCAAACACTACACATATTCAGTGTTACAATAGGCCTACAGTCCCAAATTGATTTAGTCCAAACATTACATATATTCAATGTTACAATAGGCCTACAGTCCCAAATTGATTTAGTACAAACATTACATATATTCAGTATTACAATAGGCCTACAGTCCCAAATTGATTTAGTCCAAACATTACACATATTCAGTGTTACAATAGGCCTACAGTCCCAAATTGATTTAGTCCAAACATTACACATATTCAGTGTTACAATAGGCCTACAGTCCTAAAATGATTTAGTCCAAACATTACACATATTCAGTGTTACAATAAGCCTACAGTCCCAAATTGATTTAGTCCAAACATTACACATATTCAATTTTACAATAGGCCTACATTCCCAAATTGATTTAGTACAAACATTACATATATTCAGTGTTACAATAGGCCTACAGTCCCAAATTGATTTAGTCCAAACATTACACATATTCAGTGTTTCAATAAGCCTACAGTCCCAAATTGATTTAGTCCAAACATTACACATATTCAGTGTTACAATAGGCCTACAGTCCCAAATTAATTTAGTCCAAACATTACACATATTCAGTGTTTCAATAGGCCTACAGTCCCAAATTGATTTAGTCCAAACATTACACATATTCAGTGTTACAATAGGCCTATAGTCCCAAAATGATTTAGTCCAAACATTACACATATTCAGTGTTACAATAAGCCTAAAGTCCCAAATTGATTTAGTCCAAACATTACACGTATTCAATGTTACAATAGGCCTACAGTCCCAAATTGATTTAGTCCAAACATTACATATATTCAGTGTTACAATAGGCCTATAGTCCCAAATTGATCTGGTCTAACCTTTAAAGTAGTTTTGTAGTCATCAGAGAAATCAAATATTTCTTTTTAACTTTAGTAAATTAATAGCAACAATTACAATAGTATCATCTTTATTTGGGCGAAGTTAAGGTGAGAGAGGTTTCTTAGCCTTAGCCCACTTAGTAAAAAAAAACATACATTTTATTACTTATGTACTAAGAAACTAGGATATAATATATTTGTACAGAATAATAATAATAATAATCAAAAATACTGCCTTAATACATAATTTGTACATATATTAAAATAATAAAATAAAATAAATGAGAAAAGTAGATTTAATTAAGGAGAAAGAGCGAAATAATTAAACATTAAGTCACATAATCATTGTGCACACACTTACACATATGACATTATATTTATAACATATCTTAACATGGTGGAGATAGATATTAATTTATAAATATTACAATGCTAACCTTTTGTTTATTTTGGCTACACATATTTTTACATAGACTCAATATTTTATTTTATTAGTTATTAACAGTTTCATTAATTTTTTAAAATATTTTTAATTCAATGTCAAAAAATGTAATGCATTAATTCGCGAAGGTTTGCTCTACAGTGTTGTAAGTATCGTACTCTAAAAACAAAATGTCCTCCCCATCTCACTTGAATTTATTTATTTCTATCTAAAATTTACTTTGCCTTTTATTAAATATTTGAGTTTGTATGGTTTTCATTTTAATGAGAAAATATTTATTAAACCTGACTAGTTTAAAAAAGACGATCGAATCAATCAAGAAAAAAGGTATCTGATATTTAAAAATTGTCCTAACCCAACCCCCCTACTTTAGTATGTAGAGCCATATGTTGTTCAGCTAAAGTTGTAAGAAACCGTGTGTTTTTCACAACTGTCGGATAAATATAGTCGTTCCTAGTTTAATTTTTCTGGTGTTGATTTCTTGTTTACAGCTTGCAATGGACCCTTTCTATGGGGACCAGACGCTAACTTATCTAAAGATTCGTTAGGAGTTCTGGATTATATTATTTATTTACTATAAACTATGATCTATTTCCCTGTTGAGACCTTTAGCAACAATGTGTATTCCTGCTGTTGATAAATTATTGTTCCTTTATTATCTCATTGCTTGCACTGATGTTGAATTAACATTGAATGTGTACTCTGAGTAAAACTTGACTAGCTACAAATTTGATAAGTCTCTATACGCATTATTTGTAATGTTTTAATAATACATAAACATTAATAATTAATCACCTCTAATTAGAATTTATAATCCTCTCATTGATAAAGATGATAGCATTCACAAATATAATTCAAACACATTTGGGAAAATGTTACCCTGACAAAAAGATTAAAGTCGTGCCCTTTTCTTATCTATAGTAGGAGTGCTGGTAACTGACAGCTACAGTCCACTATAGTAGGAGTGGTGGTAACTGACAGCTACAGTCCAGCTATATTAGGAGTGGTGGTAACTGACAGCTACAGTCCAGCTATAGTAGGAGTGGTGGTAACTGACAGCTACAGTCCATCTATAGTAGGAGTGCTGGTAGCTGACAACTACAGTCCAGCTATAGTAGGAGTGGTGGTAACTGACAGCTACAGCCCAGCTATATTAGGAGTGGTGGTAACTGACAGCTACAGTCCAGCTATATTAGGAGTGGTGGTAACTCACTGCTACAGTCCAGCTATAGTAGGAGTGGTGGTAACTGACAGCTACAGTCCAGCTATATTAGGAGTGGTGGTAACTGACAGCTACAGTCCAGCTATATTAGGAGTGGTGGTAACTGACAGCTACAGTCCAGCTATATTAGGAGTGGTGGTAACTGACAGCTACAGTCCAGCTATATTAGGAGTGGTGGTAACTGACAGCTACAGTCCAGCTATATTAGGAGTGGTGGTAACTGACAGCTACAGTCCAGCTATATTAGGAGTGGTGGTAACTGACAGCTACAGTCCAGCTATATTAGGAGTGGTGGTAACTGACAGCTACAGTCCAGCTATATTAGGAGTGGTGGTAACTGACAGCTACAGTCCAGCTATATTAGGAGTGGTGGTAACTGACAGCTACAGTCCAGCTATATTAGGAGTGGTGGTAACTGACAGCTACAGTCCAGCTATATTAGGAGTGGTGGTAACTGACAGCTACAGTCCAGCTATATTAGGAGTGGTGGTAACTGACAGCTACAGTCCAGCTATATTAGGAGTGGTGGTAACTGACAGCTACAGTCCAGCTATATTAGGAGTGGTGGTAACTGACAGCTACAGTCCAGCTATATTAGGAGTGGTGGTAACTGACAGCTACAGTCCAGCTATATTAGGAGTGGTGGTAACTGACAGCTACAGTCCAGCTATATTAGGAGTGGTGGTAACTGACAGCTACAGTCCAGCTATATTAGGAGTGGTGGTAACTGACAGCTACAGTCCAGCTATATTAGGAGTGGTGGTAACTGACAGCTACAGTCCAGCTATATTAGGAGTGGTGGTAACTGACAGCTACAGTCCAGCTATATTAGGAGTGGTGGTAACTGACAGCTACAGTCCAGCTATATTAGGAGTGGTGGTAACTGACAGCTACAGTCCAGCTATATTAGGAGTGGTGGTAACTGACAGCTACAGTCCAGCTATATTAGGAGTGGTGGTAACTGACAGCTACAGTCCAGCTATATTAGGAGTGGTGGTAACTGACAGCTACAGTCCAGCTATATTAGGAGTGGTGGTAACTGACAGCTACAGTCCAGCTATATTAGGAGTGGTGGTAACTGACAGCTACAGTCCAGCTATATTAGGAGTGGTGGTAACTGACAGCTACAGTCCAGCTATATTAGGAGTGGTGGTAACTGACAGCTACAGTCCAGCTATATTAGGAGTGGTGGTAACTGACAGCTACAGTCCAGCTATATTAGGAGTGGTGGTAACTGACAGCTACAGTCCAGCTATATTAGGAGTGGTGGTAACTGACAGCTACAGTCCAGCTATATTAGGAGTGGTGGTAACTGACAGCTACAGTCCAGCTATATTAGGAGTGGTGGTAACTGACAGCTACAGTCCAGCTATATTAGGAGTGGTGGTAACTGACAGCTACAGTCCAGCTATATTAGGAGTGGTGGTAACTGACAGCTACAGTCCAGCTATATTAGGAGTGGTGGTAACTGACAGCTACAGTCCAGCTATATTAGGAGTGGTGGTAACTGACAGCTACAGTCCAGCTATAGTAGGAGTGGTGGTAACTGACAGCTACAGTCAACTATAGTAGAAGTGGTGATAACTGACACCTACAGTCCAGCTATAGTAGGAGTGGTGATAACTGACACCTACAGTCCACTATAGTAGGAGTGGTGGTAACTGACAGCTACAGTCAACTATAGTAGAAGTGGTGATAACTGACACCTACAGTCCAGCTATAGTAGGAGTGGTGATAACTGACACCTACAGTCCACTATAGTAGGAGTGGTGGTAACTGACAGCTACAGTCAACTATAGTAGAAGTGGTGATAACTGACACCTACAGTCCAGCTATAGTAGGAGTGGTGATAACTGACACCTACAGTCCAGCTATAGTAGGAGTGCTGGTAGCTGACAACTACAGTCAACTATAGTAGGAGTGGTGATAACTGACACCTACAGTCCAGCTATAGTAGGAGTGGTGATAACTGACACCTACAGTCCAGCTATAGTAGGAGTGGTGGTAGCTGACAACTACAGTCCACTATAGTAGGAGCACTCTTGACAAGTTTGAGAACTACGTTGGCCATCTTGAATCCGACAACTGAGCTCTTGAAATAAGACCTATTAAATTTCTTCGATGGTTTTTGAAATATTTTTCAATCCGAATCATGATTAAACCCTTGCGACGGTCCATTACACCTGGAATCAAGACAGCAACTGAGATCAGATATTAGTTAGCAGGGACACGAGATAAGAGAACAGGATGAGCAAGGTGGATTTTAAGGAAACTCCTTAGCAACCACTTGGCCAAGGCACATACAAAATGTTTAGCTGTGATAAAAGTAAAAACCGTTTTTATTTAAATATTTGGAAAAAGAACTGCTACTACACTGTGCAGAGGTCTAGTCAGATAGGTTGTGACCATAATTTCAATACGTTCACTCATGTTAATTGATAAATATCAGAGCCAACAAACGAACCCTCTCCCAAAAGATGTCGTCCTCACTACGTGACATCGCTAGTGGTATTGTTTGACAGCGTCTACGAGCACATTTTATTGAGAACAAAGTGGAAATAACCGTTACCCGTCTGCAACTCTCGAGCATACGAATGCACGCTCTACCGACTTTTTTTATCTGATAAATATATTCGTAGGAAAGTATATTGAATACAGCCTCTATGTAGTTTTGAAACAACGGGTTAATTTAGTATAATTTTATGTTTATATTAATTTTATCCCCGGGATTATTTGCATTGGTGAACCCTCCGTTGGTTGAAGGGACGTACAACCTTAGGTAGATCTGATTCATAAATTACAATAGTCACAATGAGGGGTCACACAGGGATGCACTCCCAATAAAATAAAATATGATTCTGTGGCGCTCCTTGGGGATATGCTGTGACGTCACGTGGTGTTTGTGTGCCATTAGTTCCGGTCCTCACCGCTCCGCGACAGCGCTAAGGTACAAAGACCTCTCTCGGTGGAAGGGGAATGCAGGGTAAGGTGAGATAAGTCCTTGGAACCAATGGGATGAAGAAGGGGCAGAAATAACAGGACAATAGTTTTTCATTTCCTAACAGGCATAAATTATGAATGAATATATTATTAAAATGAGTGAGCTAGGTGTGAATAAAAGGTTATTCAAACTAACTGCTTTGCATGCTTATCTTTCAGTCGGCGTGTATTGATTTGATTGTAGGTAATCGTTGGGGCGAAATGAGACGTGGGGCTATCCATCCTCCTTACACGCCAGGCCCAAATACCGCTCAACATTAAACACGTGGTGCTATCCATCCTCCTTACACGCCAGGCCCAAATACCGCTCAACATTAAACACGTGGTGCTATCCATCCTCCTTACACTCCAGACCCAAATACCACTCAGCATTAAACAAGTGAGAGTCGCTATCCTCCTTACACACCAGGCCCAAATACCACTCAACATTAAACACGTGAGCGTCAGATGGGGACATCAGTTCACATATCAAACACAGTTCATGTAGAGACTAGCTTCTGTTTCTTCTGGAGAATAAGATGGTACTAATATGTATGCTTGCGGTCCAGTCTACACCGGGGGACACGTGGACTAGTCTGGTTTGTCGGACACGAGCAGGCCAGGACTCAAATACAGAGTTTACTCAGAGGATTTATTCCATAATCTTTTAACACTCTCAATCCACGAAAATTCAAGTACATTTAATTTAAACTCTAGGCTACCTTTATCAGCACTACCCCATCAGTTGAGCAAGATGCCGATAAACTGGATGGGTGGTACGTGGTGCTAATAAAGAAAGGATGGATGCATATAGAAGGGTTGCACAGTGGTTACATTTCTGAATAATGATATCAGAGCGCGAGGTAAATAGACCTACTCTCCTATCTGTAGTATGGGTAAGTAATGTAGTGACGTGTGTCTTGAATGGAGTCCGGAGATGCCAATCACTCATATGTGCAGCCATTTAATCCTTGTCTAAATTATTACATGAATAACATTTTGAACATTATTGAGTGTTCAACCCCATGGCGAGTAGCAAGGACTAGAATCCTAGGGGGCACAAGTTCAATCCTAGACTGCTCCTAAACTCAAGCATTGTGTAGCCTTTTGGGTGTTTTTGACACACTGGTAATTAATTCCTAGTACAAGCCTTTATTGTTTGGTTGTAAGTCTGTAAGTTGCGTACTTCTGGCCGCTCTACAAACCATGTGCTACTCTAATATGTATATATATGCCTTAAATATTACACTAAAGCTTATTTAAAATCCTCTCGTTTCAAAAGTACCACAAGACTGTCATTTGCCCAACGTTTCTCGGGACTTTTGAAGATGAATTAGATCCTCACAGTTCAACTAAGAAAGCTAAATTAATTCAAACCATAGTGAACAACTTTACAACTAACGCCCACTTATCAATTCTACTGTAAGTATTCTTAGGTGAGTGAGTAGCACGTCTGCCTCGTGGGGGATTCCCGGAACGACTAGAGAATTTGGTCGGTGATTATTTGACAAAAGGGCTACTTGAAGGTGGATATATTTTGATACTAAGGTTTTTTGTAATCTGTGTGCTGGTTTAATCAGTTGGTTCATATAATACGTTTATTGTTATTATTATTATTATTATTATTATTATTATTATTATTAGCCCCGCGTCTTACTACCCGTTCGGGTTGTACGCTCTTACACTAATGTGTAATGGTAGGGTGATTGTGAGATGAAATGGAGGACCTACATCTTAACGTGGGAACCGAACCACGGTGGATGCCTGGCATTCCCCACATTCCCAAGATGTCTTGTCAGAGGTGAAGGAAGGGTTTGGTTACTTTTATTGTTGCCATGCTTACATTTTATTACTACCCAATCGGACTACCTGCATATTAACACTAATGAATAAGGTTGAGGAAGGTGAATATCACGGACCTTAAGCTGTATTTGCTTTGAAAGAGAGTAAAAAAAGACCAAGGGTAAGTTCACCTTGGGGGGTTGGGGGAGGCTCTCCCCTCAGGTCCCGATGTTTGTTGGTTCAAACCCAGTTGTGATCAACGTATTTTTATTGGCCGTTGAACATTGGTAGCACAACTTTCTTCGGAGGGGAAGTAAAGCCATCGGGGCCATGTCAATTGTGCCATGTAAACAACCCCTGGAAGGTATGTGAGAATACATTTCCCGGCAAAATTTGTAGGCCCTTTCACTCTCGCTCATAGAAATTCTCACAAGCTGATATAATCAGTCAGTTCATAAAGTGCACGTTAATACCTCAAATAATTACATAAAAACCTAGGGGAGACCACTCTCAGTACACCCAGCTGGTACCCTGGTAAACCAGACCAGGTGAGGATTACAACCTAGCCCGCAAGCGCACCAATGAGAACTGAAGCGCGCTAAGACGTTCCAGAAATATTCTCAGAGTCAAATGCACCAATAATCTACGGGACTCTTTGATAGGGTGATTCCTTACCTTCTTGACGCTCGAGCGTGTTCTGAGGGAGTTTGAGCGTCTCATTATTACTACCCCCTCCTTCCCACCTCACCCTCCTTGGCTTTTAGAACTCCTTTTAGGATCTAGGTTTGTTTGAGCATGGAAATATCACATTTTAATATCGTTGCCATCATGTGAATTAAGAGATATAGATCTTGAAATATAAGTCTCATCCGTTAAGTTACATCTCGCAGAGATGTCGAACACTCCAGCTCGGTTGGTAGAGCATCCACCACTTATACTATATTGGTACAGGGTTCGTCTCCCGGTAAAATAAAACACAGACGTTCGTTGTGAAACTGGATTGGTTCCCGCTGTTTGGGAGGTAGACTAAGGGTCTGGGTTCAAGTGTTGTGTACTGCCTAAAAATGTAACTAAAGTAGGGCTTCGGCCACTAGTATGTTAATTTCAAATTTAGTCGATGTTTAGTCACAAATAATACGTTCATTTCAAAAATATTATAAAATATTGAGGGGTGAGGAAGGTCAATTTTTAAATACAATTTGAAGTCAAAGTAAAGTCGAAGTCGAAGATGAGGTTTTTGTGGTGGTCACATAATATTGATCTCTAAAAAGACATATTCCGACATATTTGAATGCTGTAATGTCTAAACAACAGATAGTAGTCTAGTTAATGTTTATTATGATACAAAGCTAGTTAACTAGAACAATTACACAGCCTTGAATTTTGTTTAATTTTTAGAGCTACCAACGTCTAGAATACAGGAATGAAAGAGATAGCACATGAGAATGCCAATCCTCCATGCGGAAAATCACCCCCAGTGCAGTCATCCGGGATTTAAACCAAGTAAAACCTTGACCTCTCAGGCCAGAGTCGGGCGTGTATGAATAGTCAGATCCGGCATTAGTGAGTACTAATTAATAATAATAATAATAATAATACCATTTCTTCATTAGGGTTCCTTCACTGAGTGATATAAGTAGATATTACTCGTCCGGCTATATCAATTATCGGTGACCTGGCGGTCTAGAGTTAAGGTGTCAGACTTCCATTTCATCTCACAATCACCCTGCCATTACACATTAGCGTAAGTGTGTATAACCCGAACGGGTAGTAAGTAAGTCGCGGTGCTAATAATAATAATAACTTATATTCACTCCGTCTGATAGGCAACTTGTGTAACTGTAGTACCATGCGGTCAGTATCACTGGTTTACCAGGCGTACGACGCTTGAATGAATCTACAGCTATTATGCACTAGTGACACTGACAATCATATAATGTTGTTTACATTTTTTTTTTCGCTATGGGCCAGTTCACTCGCGAATGTTTTTAAATCAATACATTGGTTGAATAGAAGAAAATCCTATGTAATAATATCTCTTTTCTGCAAATATTTTAGGGATGGTCCAATAGTATTCCAATCATATTCCGAAAGTTTAGTTATATCCGCCCACTCAAAAACTTTCAAATTTGTAAAGGTACCGACACAAACATTCGATTAATCGCTAAATTTTTTTATGAAATCCTGAAAAATCTTCTACAAAACGTTCTGTTTTATTTCTTGAGTCTTTAAGGGCCTATAATTTGGTGTTAACCTTTGGCCAACTGAAGTTTTTGCACTCGTTCGTTAGGTGGGAGTAATTCTTTATTATTATACAAAAGTGCGTAAAATATTAACCCTGATTAACACTGATTAACACTGATGAAAAATCCCCCTAGACAGTTCTGGACGCCCCAAAAAAAGAGGACATGTCAGGGGAAACCCGGATGGATGGAAACCTTACTCATTAGGGTATATCCCACATTATTTAGGAACTGGTTTGCTATTTTCAAATATTTCCCACTCCGCATTAGAGTTTAAGGCAATCAACACATCCGTATTGAATAAATATTTATAATGTTTATACACGATGAAAAAGTGAATCTATCTCTATTAGGCTTCGTGCAAAATGGTGCGGTTCTGAGATAAATGTAAGAAACTTTGCCCTAACCTTCCTCAAACAAATAAAGTAAGCCCTAATTTATTTTAACGGTGTTATAATAGACCATTCTAAGATTACTGAAGAGTGCTTTGGGGATTTTGAAGCTTTAGAGCCGCCATTGTCTCTTCAAGTATAAGGTTCCCGAGTATGGTTTATAAGCTAGTCTTGAATTGCATTTTACATTTCATTTGTTTCGTTGGGAAACCATTTATACTACCTTGACCAACAAACTTTGGTTATAAAATGAACGTTGTCAGGGCGTTTGTTTATTGACTTTTATTCATAAATCACTTAAACTTTATTACAAACAATGCTTTTTTTTTGTAGCAGTGAAAATATAAGATTACGACTCCAAAAATATGTTAGAGCACAATAGTTATTAAATGTTTTGCCGAGAAAACTGTAAGCTTGCTGATTGACGTTCTCCTCCCATCTCCATATAAAGACAACCCGCATTGCACGTACCGTAGTGAGCAACCTTCTGGCACGTTCTGACAGTAGTTACGTCCTCACAGGGTGACGGGAACAAAATGGTGGCTTGGACGCCGTGTGGGACCTCAGCGCATGCGTACGACCGGACGACTGGAGGAGCTGTTTCAAATGATGGCGCGATACAAACACAGATAAATTACCATCACGTGGTATAAATATCATCTAAATATCTTTTTTGCCAACGACTAAGTGGTTGGAGCGTGAACCCTGGCTGGGTGTTTTATAGGAATATGTAGAATGTAGAAATATAGCTTATTTGAATTCTTATTGATAAATCTATCGTGAATGTTTTCAACATATTTCAATCCTAGGCCTACTCCCTTGTAGATTACTTTATGATTTAGGCCTATATCTAAATTATAAATTAAATGAACTAGTAATTTAAATACAGTAATTGTAATTTTTTCCTCCATTTTGGCCACAATTGCTTACAGTTTTCAAAGAACGAGCTTCCTATTAAAATCAGACTTTAGGTTAGTTTTCTACATTCCATTTATACAAAATACATTTGACTGCTGCTCACACATTCGTTTAGATATAGACGGGAACATTATATTAAACCCGGGACCTTTGCCAACATGGCTGGCTTGTGATAGCTACCAAGTAGAGGATGATGTCACATGACAACACAGACCGCCTTAATTTATGCCTGATGTATGACCTTGATAACAGTATCAACAGATCAAGGGCAGAGCATGTGTGCTCTAGTTCAAAGGTACTGAGTTCTATTCCCGAATTCAGGTGTCATTACCCCACTTAGTTAAATGAATATGTTTGAACGACCAACATCTTTACCAAATGTTAAAATCAATATATTACTTATCTTGAGTTTAAACCTTTAGTATTTAAAGCAATTGAATTAATAGTTTAAGTCACTTTTTAAATACGGACAAAAGGGTTTTATGAATTAATTCATGGTTGTTTATTTTTCCAAGTAATCCCTCATCTAAACAGGAGGCCATGTGCTGAATATTTTAGGATATTAATAATTAATTTGTTAGGCTACGTCAAATATACCACAGCTACATTTAAATAAGTATATAATGAATCAACATAAGTATTACTGCATTATATTGAAGGGTGGTGTCTTCAGCTCTAGGCTACCCCCCCCCCCT
>CABFOW010003194.1:59809-80039 GCA_902141385.1 Timema californicum
TAAGTATTACTGCATTATATTGAAGGGTGGTGTCTTCAGCTCTAGGCTCCCCCCCCCCCCTCTTTAGCTGTTAGAAACCTCTTGTTGCGTCCTTACCAATAGAACACTTGTCAAGCTTACACAAGAACAACACGAAGAGATGCTTATATTTTACAAAACAATGCACAAATTGAGGTAAACGTCATTTCAAAGATGAAAATTAATAATTCACAGCCCCCATTTAACAAGGAGTTAAAACACAGCACATAAGGTTCAACTAAAATGTTGTTAGTTTTTTAAATATTCTAGAGAGAAACTGTAATTCACTGCTCTAAATCCACTTTGACCACAGAGAGATAGCAGAGCAGACTTCGCGGTTTTCCATACTCTCGCCGGGTGAATGCTGGTGGACTTTTTTTTAAGGTTTATGGTTTTATATATTAAGTCCTAGGAAGCCAGAAATAAAAGTAAGTTGTATAAATTAATAAACTTTAATAACAAACCTAAATTATTCGTAACAATCATTACAAGCTATTTTAAACTTTTATAAATAAATGTTTATGATGTTACTAAATGACCTAATATTTTGGTTCCTACGGCTTTATGTTTGTGGGGGGGGGGGAGAATGGGGGGCTACAGATTTACGGGACGCTGTTTGGACACAACCTCATTTATACATTAATTCAGAAACATGCATCAATAGCTATTATTAATTATATTGACTAAACCTTCAAACACTTCGCTCTATTTCCGGCTGCGTGAGGTTAATTGTGAGTTTGTTTGTAATCCATACGTATATAATACTAACTTATCACTAGACTATGTATGGAAGTGTATGTTAGACTCCTAAACATTTCATTTCATTTATTGGAGTGATAGTCCAGAGTTGGAGCCTCTGGGGTAGTTTCACTTGACAAGAGATTACAATGAGACAAGTTGAATAACTAGAGAGAATAATCGAGAGGATAAAACAAGAAGAGAAATAACTCAATAGTAATAATAACTTAGATAAGAGTCCACAATAAAAACAAAACAAAACATTTTAAAGCACTTAGTGATAAGGGTGTTTCCTGGATAGTAACAATAATAAGCTCTCAATATACTGAACAGCCGTGTCAAATCCCGGTCAAATATACTGAATGTATTTCCTCACAGATATCTTAGCCCTGTCCCACTACGTTAATTAAGGTACATTTCCTCTATATTCAACCTTCCTCAGACCTAGCACATTAGCATAAATAATATAGATAGGTACAACAGGAACAGATAGGAAGATGGTGAAAAAAAGGTCATACATTCATTAGACCAGGGGTGGCCAACCTTTAAGCTAGGGCCAATAAATTCTTAGAAATCATTTGACGGGTCACTATAACCTATATTCTCCCCCTCCCCCTTCCTCCTGTTAAATTTCCACATATCACATTTGATAATGGTTTAGAAAAATAACGTCGATTGCTCTTTTTTAAGAACAACTATCACACAACTAAAAATAACATTATTTTACAGGATTTTATAAAATAATATAACCCATATAATTTTAAATTAGCTGTTTTACTAAGAACCTATAATCATTCACCTAATTTTATAATTGTAGCAAAAACTTTTTCTTCATCAGAAATTAAAATAAAATTAAAGTGAACTTTACATATTTATACAATACAATACACTATAATACCAATGCGATTTTTGAACCGGCTTTTCCCTTAGCAAATTATCAATGTTAGGCTTAATTTTTGGCGTACATAAGATAATCATTTTAGCAAGATGTGAATCTGTAATAGTTAAATTAAATTTATTTTTAGTAATATTCGTAGAATAAGATATTTGCTCACATACATATGTGGAGACGTATCTACACACAAAGCTTTAAGCAAGATCGTGACGCTCAGGAAAATGTTATTGGGGTTCGTATTCCCAAAATTCAATCAGATTGGGAGCACTGGGTGATCTACAATTTATTTTAATATAGCGCAAATTCCAGGGTGTTTTCAATATCTAATATCTCGATTCTTTGGAATGGGGAATATTTATATCTATAAGACAATGAAAGACAAAATGGATCTATGAATAAATATATTCTTCTCTTTTCAAATGCAAAAGAAATAAATCGAGCTACGAATAACTCATATAAATATAAAACTGATACATTGTATTGTATATGATCCAGGATAAAACTACTGTATTTACTAACAATTTGCTGAAGTGTTGGAAATGATCAAGTTTGCCCTACTCTAAGCTGCTACAAAATAGCTTTAGCTTTAATGCCAAGTTATTGACTTCATTTAACATGATTGGAAATAAAGAATTTTTACCTTGCTACCGCATGTTAAGAATATTCAAATAATGTTTGATATCCACTAAGAACTCCTAGTCGCAAAGACAATCTGTATCTTTAAATAAACCACATTCTATAGGCATAACACTTTTAATCCCCAAGAATTTGGAGAGACGCGAAATAACTTCTCCCCCCCAGAAAGCCATCTAACTGTGTTATGAAGTAAAAGTTCACCATAATCATTTATTTCCTCTTCAAAAAATCCATTATACTCTCTTCGGTTGAGTGTACGTGGTCGAACTATATTGACACAACGTAAAACAGGACCGACAACATGATGAAAATTCATGTCTCTTTGTGAATGATGCAGTGGCATGAAAAGAGCTTTCGCTCTAAATACTGTTCAAGCAAAGAAACAAGCCATTTCTCTTTCCTAGCTTACCAGGAGCACCACCAGTAGATATACTTTCAAGCTTACTCCCATCTACATCACATTTTTCAATCCAAAATTATCCCTTCCAGTTGTTGTGGTTGAAAGTCCTAAAAGTTGTTAAAACACGTCAAAGTGTTCATGTATGCACCTTATAAACACAAGCAATCGGGCATTATCAGTAGCATCCCAGCTCTCATCTATAGCAACTGAGCATTATCAGTAGCATACACAGCTCTCATCTATAGCAACTGAGCATTATCAGTAGCATCCCAGCTCTCATCTATAGCAATTGAAGAGTATTGGGAAATAGCAGTTTCACATTTTATTTGTTTTGAAACATCTTCTGACATTTCTCCAATGCGCCTCATAACTGTATTGCGAGAAAGTGAAATATTGTCTACAATTTTTTTTACGTTTGTATCACCAGTGTGTTATCCAAATATAGATAGTATTTCTTTTTCTTCTGAACCAGTAGAAGTGATATTTTATAAGACGCTTAAACCATATTCTTCATTTCTTAACTTTTTTTAACAAAAAAGTTTTGCTGGTAATGAATTCCTCTTTTTTTCTTTAAAATGTAATCAGTTCTCAAAGCAGAACCAGGAGAGAATGATGTATTAAATGGATTGTGTGTTTGTTTGAAATGCCTTTCGAGATTGTATTTGTAGGTACTGCAACTATCACAGAGCATATCAGACAAATAGGCTTCGACGCCTTTCCCATTGGAAACAGAAACTGTTCTTCACATTTTTCATTAAATGACCGTAATATTGTATCATTTTCAAATTTTCTTTTTGACAGCCCAGACTTACTAAAAGTATTTCACACAAACAAAAGTATGCTTCAAATAAAACACACTGAACGTAAACTACAAATAAAGTGCGACTGAAGAGCATAGGCACGTAAACTGGAAGTAAACACTAGTAGCCAGAGACACTGTTAACAGGGACAGGGAGAGCTGGCAGTGGCGTGACCCCCTCCACCCACGGGCCATGGGTTGCCCTCCACCCCCTGCATTAAATGCAGTTGTAGTTACAAATAATATGTTGATAAGTTTTCAAAATAAAGTCAACTACTTGGCAGAAAATAGAAAAGTAAGAAAGTAATATAGAATTAATATGTTTGGATTGCGATTATTTAAAATAAATAAAGCCTTAAAATTAAGTATAATATAAAGAAGAGAACCATAATTTGATTATCTCTTTTACTTGGAGTGGAATGTCAAAATGACGTTGATTATGTTTTAGTTTTTTCCGTTGTTAAATTGATGGTCCAGGAAAACCGAGTCTTAGCTCGTTTTTCCTCTGAGTCTCCGAGGCTGAGTAAATACCAACATTGACGCCGCTGATCCACACGAGACCTCAGAAAGTGGTATCAGGTGGCGGCACCAAACAAAACACATCCCTTTTAGGATATTTTCTCTCGCTTTAACTCAATTCCCTAAAAATAAAATAGAGGCTGCTCGCTTAACATATTCACCTGAGAAGTACGGAAGCAAATGGCAAGTATTACGCAACCAACACGTGCGATTGTAGCTGTTCATAGCGAGTTGTTCAAGATAGTTCAGAGAGATCCCTTCTACAGGTCACTCACATTACACCACTATAAAGCCACACGGCTGACTCACTCGCTGACATTAATATTTACCCATTTCCAGATGAGCTAGAAACTTGACATTTGGCAAACTTATAGCTTCTAGCCTGTAACCGACGGGAAATTCCAAAAAGTTTTAAAAAAAATGTTAACCCCCGAAAAAAATTCTAAAAATCGGAGCAACTTTAAAAGTCGGTGTGGACCTTTCTTTGGAGGTCTCTTGTGGTTAAACGGTAAGACCTATCAAAAAACGGCTCTGGAATTACATTAGTTTATATCCACTTGTAAAGAAAACTTACCGGGAGTTTGAGGGCGGAGCCCTCAACGAGCAAAGCGAGCTTATTTATAAACCGATTCTACGTCTTTCAGCAAATATGCACTAGAAATATTCCTCCGAGCTCACTACAACGCATTTAATTACGACTATAGGCTAGAGATCAGGAAGGCAGAGTTTTGAGGAAATGTAGAGTGTCCCTATATAATCAGGAAGAAAAATTGATTAATCATTAAGAAAAAATCCATCTACAATATGTCCGTTCTGGATTCGAACCCTGATCTACCCATTGCCAGAAAATCAGATCATATGAGACCTACGTTTAATCCAAGTGCCCAGAAAAATGGGATGGATCATTTTAAAAAGTAATTCTTAATGTGAATCTTGGAGTCGGATCAATTCAAACCGAATATCCCTCGCTGCGGTAGTCATAGCATGCATTCCGTGTGAGAATTGTAACATGTACATCACATGTGAGAATTGTAACATTTACATCACATGTGAGAGTGTTAACATATAGGCCTATATTCCTACTCCCTAAAGTGCGTGAGCTCGGCGATGTTTATTTGAAATTAAAGGGATCGAATCAAAACTTAATAAAAGGAGCAATGCTTAGTAGTTGGGTGGGTATCATTTAACGAATATTTTGTCAACGTATTTGGAAGATCCCAGGCCCACTGAGCTACAGAGACGGGCATGGGCAGATATTTATGTAATGAATCTAGTACCTACTTGGTACAAACCACAGTACAGGAATTAATTCAATTAAACTACATTTTAAAAGTTTGGTTTATAATATTTTGTTGTAACGAATACTTTGCAAGACGATGAATCTCACATTAATTGAGTGAACGTTTGTAGGGATTTGAACCAATTAGAGCAAAGAGAGATATGTATGTATTTCAATTAAAACAGCAAACTTGCTAATAGTTGCATCACAATGCTACGCTCGCCTCTAATTTTTAGATTTGTGTCGTTGTATTATATGTTTGGTAACTTTAAAAGCTGTTGTTTGGATTTTATTTCTTTTCCACGTGTACATTAATTATAGTTTAAATAATAAAGAAAAGTCTTACTGTCAAGTGCATATTTTGGCCATTATTAATATAAGTTAATTACATAAGTGATTAATTAATATTCCTGTCACTCACAGGAAGATTTGAGACGGTGATTAGTTTCGCACACAAAAAACTACCTTTTTAGAACCAGTTGTGCTTTCTTCGTGCTAAAATAACTGTGAACTAAAAACAACAAACACATTCTATCGCGTTCTATCTTGATCTTCTATCCACTATGAGTGAAATTAGGAGTCGATTAAGAGCTAGATTTAGCCAAGTCACAAATTAATATGGTTTAAACCAGTACCCGGGGGTGAGGGGAGGGGTTGAATGAAATATCAAGCTCATTAGTCCGGTTTGCTGAGATGGGGAGTTCGTGGTTCAAATCTCAGCTGGGTCTAATAACAGTTTTATTTTCTGTATGGTTCTCCACTCTCCCTGTACACAACAGTGAGAATGTTTCTTCTGCCTCATCCTTACCCCGTGACGTAATTAAAAAGATTATGCAGCATACATTGAGTAGGACGTGGAGTATAATTAAAAGTGTGTATAGTATCACTACCTCACTTTGAATGAACATTACATGCTAGTTGTATGTGTAGTGAGATCCGAAACCCCAGTGGCTTGTATACCATAGCACTACTTGAGAAATAAAATATGTATCAACCGTGACTCAATCCCGGATCTTGGTCAGTGTCAACTTGTAATAATGACGAGGACATTACCATGAGAGCTACTTAACATTATGACACAGAGACAGCTCCAGGTGTGAGAACAAGACAACCTGTGGATATTGAGGGGAAGGGAGGGAAGAAAGAGACAGCTCCAGGTGTGAGAACAAGACAACCTGTGGATATTGTAGGGAAGAAAGAGACAGCTCCAGGTGTGAGGACAAGACAACCTGTGGATATTGAGGGGAAGAAAGAGACAGCTCCAGGTGTGAGAACAAGACAACCTGTGGATATTGTAGGGAAGAAAGAGACAGCTCCAGGTGTGAGGACAAGACAACCTGTGGATATTGAGGGGAAGAAAGAGACAGCTCCAGGTGTGAGAACAAGACAACCTGTGGATATTGTAGGGAAGAAAGAGACAGCTCCAGGTGTGAGGACAAGACAACCTGTGGATATTGAGGGGAAGAAAGAGACAGCTCCAGGTGTGAGAACAAGACAACCTGTGGATATTGTAGGGAAGAAAGAGACAGCTCCAGGTGTGAGGACAAGACAACCTGTGGATATTGAGGGGAAGAAAGAGACAGCTCCAGGTGTGAGAACAAGACAACCTGTGGATATTGTAGGGAAGAAAGAGACAGCTCCAGGTGTGAGGACAAGACAACCTGTGGATATTGAGGGGAAGAAAGAGACAGCTCCAGGTGTGAGAACAAGACAACCTGTGGATATTGTAGGGAAGAAAGAGACAGCTCCAGGTGTGAGGACAAGACAACCTGTGGATATTGAGGGGAAGAAAGAGACAGCTCCAGGTGTGAGAACAAGACAACCTGTGGATATTGTAGGGAAGAAAGAGACAGCTCCAGGTGTGAGGACAAGACAACCTGTGGATATTGAGGGGAAGAAAGAGACAGCTCCAGGTGTGAGAACAAGACAACCTGTGGATATTGTAGGGAAGAAAGAGACAGCTCCAGGTGTGAGGACAAGACAACCTGTGGATATTGAGGGGAAGAAAGAGACAGCTCCAGGTGTGAGAACAAGACAACCTGTGGATATTGTAGGGAAGAAAGAGACAGCTCCAGGTGTGAGGACAAGACAACCTGTGGATATTGAGGGGAAGAAAGAGACAGCTCCAGGTGTGAGAACAAGACAACCTGTGGATATTGTAGGGAAGAAAGAGACAGCTCCAGGTGTGAGGACAAGACAACCTGTGGATATTGAGGGGAAGAAAGAGACAGCTCCAGGTGTGAGAACAAGACAACCTGTGGATATTGTAGGGAAGAAAGAGACAGCTCCAGGTGTGAGGACAAGACAACCTGTGGATATTGAGGGGAAGAAAGAGACAGCTCCAGGTGTGAGAACAAGACAACCTGTGGATATTGTAGGGAAGAAAGAGACAGCTCCAGGTGTGAGGACAAGACAACCTGTGGATATTGAGGGGAAGAAAGAGACAGCTCCAGGTGTGAGAACAAGACAACCTGTGGATATTGTAGGGAAGAAAGAGACAGCTCCAGGTGTGAGGACAAGACAACCTGTGGATATTGAGGGGAAGAAAGAGACAGCTCCAGGTGTGAGAACAAGACAACCTGTGGATATTGTAGGGAAGAAAGAGACAGCTCCAGGTGTGAGGACAAGACAACCTGTGGATATTGAGGGGAAGAAAGAGACAGCTCCAGGTGTGAGAACAAGACAACCTGTGGATATTGAGGGTAAGAAAGAGACAGCTCCAGGTGTGAGAACAAGACAACCTGTGGATATTAAGGGGAAGGGAGTGTATGAAAGCAATGAACAAGGCTCCTCATAGGGGTGTGCAAACGGTGCAGTCACATAGGGCCCCGTAATTAATAGTGTCAAGGTCACTGAATAGGAGTATCGCCATAGCTTAGTTTGGTCCAGGTCACTGAATAGGAGGTGTATCGCCATGGTTTAGTTGGGCCAAGGTCATTGACTTGGACGATTATAACAGATAGTAGATCTGCCACCACATCAATATTTTGCCTTACATTAGGTTAGGCTTGTTTAGGTTATGATGATATGTTTCCATATTCTCTAAGTTATGTTGGGTTAAGCTGGTTTATGTTATGGTTGGTTGATTTATGCTAGGCTAGGTTAGGTTAGCTTAACTTAGCATTTTGTTGTCTTAATATCACTCACCTGTCGTTTTATTTTCAGCTTGAGTAAACATTTACAAGCATGGTTGTCAAAATATTACATTTTCTTTTAAAAAAATCAAAATAAAGAGAAAATTAACATTTGTATTTGAAATTATGTAAATATTGAGGTTCTAGCCATGAGGATCCAACCAACCATTAATAGCATACGCTGTAGGCCCACATCATAATGTCAATAATCATGCTTCAGATGTGTTTGTTTTCCAAATGTAATGAGCCATTATTGAGAAATTGAGAAAATGACTCCTTTGTGTTCATTATTCGTCTCTAGTTTAGTTGATCTATTAGGGAACCAAGAATATTTATAATAGTTAAATAATATCATCTGTAAAATTATAACCCTGCGGGAAAATTATTTAATCTCGAATGCAAAGTTTTTTTAGCACCGTTTCTTACTACCCGTTCGAGTTTTATGTCTATGTACTAATTACACTAATGTGTGAGGGATTAGAAAAGTTTTAGTTTAGAGGAAGTGCACCCGCATTTGCGTGGAAAGAGAGAGAGAGTGAAAACCATGCTCAGTGCATCCAACTGGGACCGAGTTCCAAGTCTCGCCTAACACGAGAGTAGCGTGTTAGACCGCACTACACTGAAGCGGGTTCTAATGTAAAGGAACTGGCTGCTTCCCAAATGACCAAACCAAACACTCGAGTGACACAAACACCACTCTCTCTATATGACAACGTAGACTTCATGTTGAGGTTCCATTTGCAGAGGCAGTTACCATGAGCGATATAATTGAACTAATAGCACGTGGACCGGATCGATGACAATAGAGGGTGTTTCTGGCGGTCATTCCCGCCAATAGATGATAGGAGGAACTGTTGTGGGTTGGCTAGGTACGGGGGGATCCCCTATTCTGTTCCCACCCGAATAATACCACCCTCCACTGGCTAAACAATGGCACATAACTATGTGTAGACCATTGCCGGTCTGAGTCCATGTTGTGACGATGCAGAGATAGTTCCTGTGGCCAATGATTGGATTGATGTGGTTGCACATCCTACAATTACAAGATTTACAAAAATATCAGTGTGGAGAGCAAAGTTTATCAAGATAAACAAATAGATAAGGTTCAACTAAGTGTAAAATAGCGACCTAGGCACGGGAATCGAGCCCGTGATCATTTGTTTTGTGAGCAAATGCTCTACGACTGATCCATCCTGGCTTGTCTCGTATTCAGGGCTATATTTCATGAGTTGATGGTGTATTGAGTCTTATAGAGGCCTCACACTTGTCTAGCATGTGTCAGTCGGGCCCGTCTCCTGCTATATGGGTGTTAGATCAAGGTAACATAGATGATTGTTAGATCAAGGTAACATAGATGGGTGTTAGATCAAGGTAACATAGATGGATGTTAGATCAAGGTAACATAGATGGATGTTAGATCAAGGTAACATAGATGGATGTTAGATCAAGGTAACATAGATGGATGTTAGATCAAGGTAACATAGATGGATGTTAGATCAAGGTAACATAGATGGATGTTAGATCAAGGTAACATAGATGGATGTTAGATCAAGGTAACATAGATGGATGTTAGATCAAGGTAACATAGATGGATGTTAGATCAAGGTAACATAGATGGATGTTAGATCAAGGTAACATAGATGGATGTTAGATCAAGGTAACATAGATGGATGTTAGATCAAGGTAACATAGATGGATGTTAGATCAAGGTAACATAGATGGATGTTAGATCAAGGTAACATAGATGGATGTTAGATCAAGGTAACATAGATGGATGTTAGATCAAGGTAACATAGATGGATGTTAGATCAAGGTAACATAGATGGATGTTAGATCAAGGTAACATAGATGGATGTTAGATCAAGGTAACGTAGATGGGTGTTAGATCAAGGTAACGTAGATGGGTGTTAGATCAAGGTAACATAGATGGATGTTAGATCAAGGTAACATAGATGGATGTTAGATCAAGGTAACATAGATGGGTGTTAGATCAAGGTAACGTAGATGGGTGTTAGATCAAGGTAACTTAGATGGATGCTAGATCAAGGTAACGTAGATGGGTATTAGATCAAGGTAACATAGATGGATGTTAGATCAAGGTAACAGAGATGGATGTTAGATCAAGGTAACGTAGATGGGTGTTAGATCAAGGTAACGTAGATGGGTGTTAGATCAAGGTAACATAGATGGATGCTAGATCAAGGTAACGTAGATGGATATTAGATCAAGGTAACATAGATGGATGTTAGATCAAGGTAACGTAGATGGGTGTTAGATCAAGGTAACGTAGATGGGTGTTAGATCAAGGTAACGTAGATGGGTATTAGATCAAGGTAAGATAGATGGGTGTTAGATCAAGGTAAAATAGATGGATGTTAGATCAAGGTAACGTAGATGGGTGTTAGATCAAGGTAACGTAGATGGATGTTAGATCAAGGTAACGTATATGGTTGCTAAATCAAGGTGATGGATAATACTGCCATACACATGTATCACACATATCAGCCATTCCTCTCGCAGGAATCTCTTGCAAGACAAGACCTCAAGCCTTAGAGCTTTTGCCAGGTGCGAGACTCTCATGCACACTACTGCGCATGCGTCAGCCATTGTTGTAGGCAGTGGTCACTGACAATATTTGCCAAAGAATTCGTTAAGTTCGATGAAATGAAGGGATGAACTCACCACTGCTCAGTTCGTATTCTTCTTTGCCAGTGAGCCGCGGCCAATCACAGCACAGCTTACCCTGAAGACATGTTCACGCCTGGCGTACGGCGCAACTTTCAACTTGCAATTGCCATCTGGAATCTTCTAGAGGCGATCACATCTCGCAAATACTAGACAAGTGTGCGGTCCACCTTAGTGTGGTGATGAAAGATGGCCATGGATACTAGACGAACCGGGGTGGCTCAGTGGTAGAGCATTTCCATGGAAAGCCAAGGGTCCCAGTCTCGATTTCCATGTTCACGTTGTCATTTTTTCCCTAGAATTTGATTCAGTTATCAGGGTTGATCAAGAGGATAACCATTGCGTGTCAGTTTGTGACACACATGAACACACAGATAATGAAAACCAGCATGTTAGCTAACTACGCCACTGAGGCGGGTAATTATTTAAGAATTTATAATTATTGTTTCAACGTTATATTTTAAAAACACGTTGAATATAACGTAGAGCCGTGACGTCACATTTGGGCAACTTCCTTGATGAAAACCATTCCATCTTTAAATATAATTAACTTATATCTCCTTTGGTTTTTTATCATAGTCTGGCGCCTTGAACATGAAAAGTAGATTTTAACAAGTGCTACCTGCTTTGGTGGTTATATGGTCCAAGGTGTCACTCCCACGGTAGATCAGACCTCCGATGACAGGGCGCTAGGGTTTCGATTTCTATCGGGTGTCGGGTGGCTTTACATAATAGTTTTTCACTTTTCTTCCACGCAAATGCGGCTACACTTCCTCTAACTTCAATCTTTCTCATTCTTAGCTCATCAGCGTGATTAGTAGATATAAGTACGATTAGAACAGGTATTAAGAAGTGGTGGTATATAGCCTTTAAATGCCACAATTGGATACTTCACACTGGAGCAATAGTAAGTGTGGGTTACATCAACTGAAATATTACTGATAGTGGGATTTATATCTTAAGTTTGGTCGAAATCCAACAAGTAATTCAGAAGTCACAAGGGACTATATTCCTTATCTACCCACATCCTAACTTTGTAATATTATATTTACTGTGTTATGGGAAATGGTAAAAAAATGAATCGATCAGACAAAGTTGATGTATACATTATTTTAATAAAGGAGTAAGGTAATCTCCATCTTGCAATTTCCTCGCCTAGCTACAAGATGAAAGTTATGACGGAAAATATAAAGGCTGGTTAAATAATCAGACGAAACCGATCTAACCATATTTTGTTCACATGCTATTATCAATGTTTTATTTACATAAGCTAGATGCCCAAGATGTCTAGAATTCATGCATATTTCTAAAAGGTACTATCCCTAAGTACTTGGGCACAAAGGCACACCCTATTCACGGTTGAGCGAAGAGGGTTGATTTATCCGGTCCCTTCCTTCTTCTTGGACTCAGGTAAAGAGTAAGATGGCATTTCAAGGCTAATCTACAACTATATAAAAATAATACTAAAAAACGTCACCTACAAAAACTCATGTGTAAAACTCTCTACTCAGCGACGCTTCAGCGAGTTTCTAAAAACGGAATGTTTGAAGGGTTTTGTAGACGTGTTGATCTGCTGGTTGACTTTGGGAATTTACACACACGCATGAACCATCACTAGATTACTTCAGGTAAAACACTTGACGGGCCTTTTTTAAACCAGACAATCGATATGTTTGGGTGTACATATATTAAACATGACCTACTTGACAGGTCAAGGTTCAATTCCAGCCACCGCTACTTATTTGCCCACCGTGATCTTAAATCCTCTTTCCATGGGAATACAATAAATAGTAATTTATTGTAAATTAGATTGTGCCACTTCAAGAATCATTGATAATAATAGTCTATCGAGACTTAGCTTCAATAAAAATATATGAATCCCCGCTTATTGTGGTCTAGATTCTAGAGTTGAAGATAACTAGGTCGGCTACTGAGAAGACGGACAATAGTTCAGTTCTAGGTGGTGTCTAAAACCAGAGGCTATTTGCTAACTATCCCTATCCTAAGATAGTGAAGTTTCCAGTGTATAGAGCTGGGTGTGAAGAGTTGAGCGTGCTGTCCCAGGTTAAGTTCATACAAAGTTTCAAATGTAAGGAATGTCTGAGATAAAGTAAGCACCCTTTTTTGTAGCTATAGTTCTTGTCAATATATTGTAGTTGGGGTTTTTACAAGTTGGGCTGTCAGTGCCTGGGACCACACTTGACTTGAAGCTGGCTGGGATCAGAGCCAAAACACCTTAAAGGTGTCTTCCATGCCATCATCTGAAACATAAAGCACGATACTGACCATTGCCGAGGCCGGTATTATCAAACAATTGTTATCACAAGATGCCCTTAGTAATTACTATTAATGTGTAAGAGTGGTCCTAGGTTTGAGATGTACCCCTAGTTTATGTTTTGTTGTTAGAGTTGGCAGCCCTTTCCCTCCCAGTGGGCACAACTATTGTGGACAGTCATTGGTTTCTTTTTGTCTAGTTAATAATAATAAAATAGCCCATTCTCCTTTATGAGAGTTACAGTGTAATTATCTGGCTATTTCACTAGCGCTGCCGTACAACATAGCAATAGTAATTGTTCAAGGTTAAACATAATTGACGAAATGTAATGAGGAAGAGACTTATGAAAATGTATTTATTTTTGTGGTTCAGGGTAGTGACCCTAACACCTCTATCACCATTCCCTATTCCCTGCCAATATTTGATTAGTTATAAATAGGCTCAGAGCAATATTGATATTAATCTTTAAGCGTTTACATTCCCGCCAACCCTTTCATTTCGACAGCTATTAGTTTTAAAGAACACAATACGTACATGTATACGTAGCCACGCCGTTCCCTCGGGGTGACAATAAACTGTGCATGTAGCTCAAAAAACATCCTCACTAACTTCTCCACACTTCCCTATCCTAGCATACTCCCTTATCTTCAACAACATCCATACATCCTCACTAACTTCTCCACACTTCCCTATCCTTGCATACTCCCTTATCTTCAACAACATCCATACATCCTCACTAACTTCTCCACACTTCCCTATCCTTGCATACTCCCTTCTCTTCAACAACATCCATACATCCTCACTAACTTCTCCACACTTCCCTATCCTTGCATACTCCCTTCTCTTCTTTGTCATCTAATGCCGCTATGCTCATGACAGAGATTATGGAGATATGGACTTTGTGATATTTGCCTCACGATTTTAGCCCCAATTATAGTTATATGGGATCTTATTGTGATGTGAATGTGGACGATACCGGGTGTTATGATGACTACGCGCGCACGCCCTACTACGCACTTATCACACGGTCATGTGATCTGATTATTTGTGATTTTTATTATTATAAAATGAGTAAGACTTTTAATGTCACACACACGATTTATTTAGATGATTACACTTTCGGTACTGAAAATTATATATTAAGTGATACAGTTTTTTTAATGTATGGACTGTTTTTCTGTGATATCACAACGTCCTGTATTTTGAGTATTGTGTACTGTGTGCTGTGTACTGTGTGCTGTGTACTGTGTACAGTGTACTGTGTACTGTGTACTGTGTGCATTCATACGCACAAGCTGCTTATGTATGACCTACCCCTATTGAAACTACTTCTGAAAACGCGTGATTCTCCACGGATGAAGTAGTAAAAGGAAACTTTATATTCAGTTCTTTAAAGAACAATACACTTCATCCATGACTTTTTGAATATATGAGAGCGATCCAAAACAGTCTCATTACAATATTCAACTAAAAATTACAAAATCATTGGAGTTTTCTCGCGTCCCCTTTCATCCAGTTATTCTCCTAAATACTTTGTTTTCCGAGGAAGTATTTAGTTGCTTTATAATATACCAAACAAAATGGAGACCAAAGTTCCAAAACCATCTTGAATATTTGCATCAAGCTAGTAATGTTCAAAGAGTCACTCCGCGGGGGTGCATTATCCGGTGTGCTGGAGTAAATGTGTTTCATGGGGAGGAAATGACAGTGAGAGGAATCCTAAGAAATAAAACAACTGTTATTTGAGAGGATGGGAATCATCAAACAAAGAATGTACCGGAAGTTCAGGAGACTTGCATATTGATCCAGGGGCAGACAGACAGACAGACAGACAGATGTAGATGTGCGTACACTCATTTTGAAAACATTATAGCAGGTTAACTGGGCCTTGACGTTACGTCCAAAATAGATGGACCATTTGGAAGATGTTATTTGTGGTGGACTGTCAGATTGTTTAGTAATTGTTTTGTTTCAAGACTATTCAGATTATTTTCTTTCTGCTGTGGCATATCAATGGCAGTCAATACCATCACTGGATACACTATGTGCGCCATATTAATGAACAGTTGTATTACAAATTAATAATATCCCGGTCAAGTTTTGTGTAACATTTTCAACAGACTACTCTTTGACATGACTTTGTTATATTGGCCACTATAGTTCAATTTTTTATTCCAAGATTGATTAGTTACTTTTGAGATTTGAAAATACTGGTTTGAACACCCACAAACATATTTTTGTGTGTCATTTTAACACGGAGGATTATATTTCTAGTGCAAGTTTATTTCCCTGCTCTACACCAATGAGGTAAAGATGAGGACGTAAGAATTTAAAAAGACATCGACCTACACTTAAACGGAAACATTGCGATTTTTTTTATTGACAAAGCCTCATTAACTACAGCCAGTCACTATCACCGACAAGCTAGACTAGACAAGATTGTCACCTTTAACCGGCAAGCTAGACTAGACAAGACTGTCACCTTTCACCGGCAAGCTAGACTAGACAAGACTGTCACCTTTCACCGACAAGCTAGACTAGACAAGACTGTCACCTTTCACCAACAAGATTGACTAGACAAGACTGTCACCTTTCACCGACAAGATTGACTAGACAAAGACTGTCACCTTTCACCGACAAGATTGACTAGGCAAGACTGTCAACTTTCACCGGCAAGATTGACTAGGCAAGACTGTCACCTTTCACCGACAAGATTGACTAGACAAGACTGTCAACTTTCACCGACAAGCTAGACTAGGCAAGACTGTCACCTTTCACCAACAAGATTGACTAGACAAGACTGTCACCTTTCACCGACAAGATAGACTAGGCAAGACTGTCACCTTTCACCGACAAGATAGACTAGGCAAGACTGTCACCTTTCACCGGCTGTCTAAAGCAGACAAGACTGTCATCTTTCACCGGCTGTCTAGAGCAGACAAGACTGTCATCTTTCACCGGTAAGCTAGAGCAGACAAGAACTGTCATCTTTCACCGGCTGTCTAGAGCAGACAAGACTGTCAACTCTCACCAGCTGTCTAGTGATGCAAGTAATAGTGGGTTGTGTTCGCCACCAAACAAGGACGAACCAACATTCCTGCCACTTAATACACTTGAATGCACCAGTAATTGTTTCCTCTAAATGGCGACAGGGAACCAGGGCCCATTGGTAGCTCCCATCCAACAATCCTTGTTCTGTAATGGATAATTCACCAGCATTGGACTCAAATGGTTTGTATGACAATGACTCGTCGAACAAGGGGAGAAACTTCCATCTTTGGACACTCCCTCATTAAGTATCCTATATGTACAGGTCTAGTGAAGCGGCGCTGCACGGCCAGACAAGTTGTTGAGAGGAAAGGTATCAACATGTTCATATAAAATCATTACTATTTAGTTTAATGTCTTATAGTTTAAAAAACAAGTAGATGATATAGTAGAATTAGATTATTTTCAACCATGCTAAACGGGGGATATAACAGTTCTAATATGTTAGTAAATGATTAGAAACCTAGTTCTAACTTTCCTCAAAGAAATGAAGTCATAGTGTATGGTAACACGATACCATTCAATAATATCTGAGAGCTATAAAAGTGGTTTTGAAGCTTCAGAATAGAGAAATACTGCAGTGTGAGTAAATTTCCTACTGTGTAGTCGGCGTCTTTAATAAGATAGCCTCTCATGCTTGATTCCTTACTAAATCCAGCTTGAGAACTAAGAGCATATTTAAAATGGTCGTTTAAAGTTATTATATATCTATAATACTTGTGAGACGTGTCTATGGCTGGCTCCTACGTCCATGGGGTCAGAGTGTCTTATTAGTCTCTTCCAGGACCAGGTTTAGGAGATGTGAGGCCAGGGGCACAAAAATAAAATCGGAGGACCCCACTTTTACGTCCGTTTTTCAATTTAGCATCAAACCATTCTAATATATTAATACTATTTATGTTATTTAATAATTTCACATGTTTTGTGAAATATTGATCAACCCATTAAATAGCTATACTTAATTAAGTGCAAATAATCAATCCAATTAATCAAACAAAGGAATTATTTCACCCTTTTAGTTACAAAAGTGGTAAGTTCATTTTAACAAATGAATACAAAATATATCAAATTAATTACAGACTACAGTTAACACAATATAAATAAAGCAATATATTAATCAACACACTTTGAAATACACTTCTTTCTTGTCTTCTTAGCGGCAAACATACTAATAAGTTCATCAAACGAAATGTTGTTCATCAGGTCATGTTCTGAAGAAATCAATATCAACGAGTTCAATCATCCTTGTGTCATTGTAGATAGAAATCGGGTTCCTTACAAAAGACAGTTTGAAAAATGACCTTTCGCCTTCACAGTTTGAAATGGGTAATATCAAAAATAAGAGCATAGCAATTGCTGAATTTGGGAATTAAATCACTTTTATACAACTGTCACAAAACCTTCTGTGCATTGGAAAAAGAAACACCATCTTCAATCTAAAGTCCTTTTTGAAAAGAAGAGAGCTGTAATAATTCACTCTTCAAAACTGGCTGCAGATCCTTAAAGTATCGTTTGACCAACTCTTCGGCGCTTGATTTGAGCTCCTCGTCATTAATTGTTGTAGTTAATATACAAAGAAACCCAAATGCGGTGGCAACTTCTTTGTGGGAAGCAGCTGTCTTCTCAAGTTCCATGTTGAGCTTATCAATAGAACACGGAAATTCTGAAGTTCTGAAACTGTCACGGGATGTTACAACAGTGGAGACTTCATCTTCTCCATCAGGATACTTTGTGGGAAGCAGCTGTCTTCTCAAGTTCCATGTTGAGCTTATCAATAGAACACGGAAATTCTGAAGTTCTGAAACTGTCACGGGATGTTACAACAGTGGAGACTTCATCTTTTCCATCAGGATACTTTTTGGAACGTCAGGTATCTGTGTAAGTTGCTAACATCGGCTTACTCAATTCTTTTGCTTTAATTTTCATTGCGTCAATGTGACTTCTTAGATTGGAAACAAATATTTTTAAGGAATTCAGCAATTGAAGACCAGTTCCTACATTGAGTCCAAGTTTTTGTAGATGCTTACTTACACCATCATCCGCAGTTCAGTTTATTGCTGGAGTGACGTCTTGAACCATGCGACCATCAAAGCGTGTATGAAGATATCTCACAAATAAAAATCTACTTCTGATAATCTTCAGGTTTTCCAGTAAACCAATTTGACTAGTATTTGATGAGTGATGACATATTATTTAAGTAACATTTTTTATATTTTGACTTGAATAATTGAAATGGTATGTATTTCAGTCGTGTGTCAGTCAGCGCCAGTTATCAACCTGAAGACTTGCCCCAAGAAACAAGATCTTAATGTTTTGTTACCAACAGGGTTGGCTGTTCAGCCCCACGGATAGTGTGCCTGACTCTGATCCAAGAGCGGGGGATAAATTACTACCATGATGGTTTTTCCTATTTTTAATTTCTCCTCTAACGAGAAAGTATTGTAATCGTGAAACATTGTGATCTTGAGATTATGTTGAATCCTTACATTTTATGTTCCCCCAAAACCAGAAGTGCGGATCTTACAATTCTGTCTGTCTGTCTTTGGCCACAGATCTGAAACGGCTCGATGAGTTTATATTAAAGTTGATATTAATACAATATTATGTGTCCATACCTGGGAACTATACTTATTTAACCTCTAGCCCTTAAATTAAAGGTAGCTTATTGATCGAGCTTTTGTTATTCCACATTTTTAGAGAATAGTTCCAACGATTTGGTTTAATATGCTTGGGAAGAGTTTAACATGGGAAATAAAATTGTAAACTTGTTTTTCAGGGAAATAGCTCATTCAAGAGGAGCTTATTGATAGCTATTTTCTAATTGGAAATAATTTAAAAATAGCTGAAACTATTTTGTTTAAAATTTGTATCTGGGGACTATTTTACGTGACAAAACGTTACGTTATAAAATAAATTGATTTAAAAGTGGTTTATTATTTTTGGGGATAAATAAGATTAGGTTTTATGTTTACAAATTAAAAATAATTCAAAGGTATATTATAAATAATTTATTTTTGAATATTAGCGATTTCCTAAACATATTTGAAAAGTTTTGATTAGTTTTTTTTATAGTTATGAATAGTGTTTATTGTGATTATTGAGAGGTCCAGGTAGGTTACTGAAGTCCTATGATTGACAGTGTGTGGTTCCAACTACAGACACAGTAGTTAGACGTTGGTGGCGCTGGTCGCAACGTCTCAGGTCGGGTGGGGCAACATTTGGAAACTCTTAAATTATAAAGTTGATAATAAACGTATGTACAATGTATCAGCAGAGTGCATTTTTATTACATCCATTACTGTTTCCAGACTATGTCAGTTTTTATTCGAGCCCTATATTATCCACTATCGGCTTGCTAGACGTGTCGTTACTTCATATGCCTTATAATCTTACTTAAGTGTAAGACAGACACTGCATTCAGTCCCCTGCAGGCAATTTATCAATGTGTAAAGATACATCCATATTTCATCAATGATACATTATTTGGTCATGCCGGGAATCTATTGCGGGACCTTTAGCTCAGTAGGCAGACGGAGCTAAGGTGTTGGGTTATGTTGCAAACAGATATGGGCCAACCAATATTCAAATATGATTTTCAAATGGTCAAATGAATCCTCTAAAAATGGTTTAAGTTCATTTAAAGCAAGTCGTGTAACATAATAAACTGAAATTATTATTATTAGCACCGCGTCTTACTACCCGTTCGGGTTATATGCACTTAGGCTAATGTATAATGGTAGGGTGATTGTGAGATGAAATGAAGGACCTACAGTTTAACGTGGAATCCGAACCACGGTGGAGGCC
>CABFOW010003195.1:0-79976 GCA_902141385.1 Timema californicum
GGTGAGTATGAGGGTGATAGTGAGTATGAGGGTGTGAAACCAGTGCAAATTCTTTATCTAACATAAGCCTAGCTAAACAAACCATGATGACCGTTGGGATAGTTCTCCTTTTGGAAAAATCACCCAAGAAACCAGCTTGGAATTGAACCCGGATCCCCTGGGCTCGTAGCCAAGTTTACTGAGCACTACACCATAATAATATACATCAAGCAGATAAATATTAGATATAAATCATGAATGGGTGGGAATAGGTAGGTAAGGCTATGGTTGGTACAGGAGGGGACTTGAGCATCAAAATTAAGTCTACCCTAGGACGCACAAAACCTTTTGACCACCCCTGACTATCTCAGAAGAAGAATATTGTCGTGCCAAGTCAAAGATTCCAGGGTTTGGTTCCTGTATCCAGGTGTCATATTTCAGTTATATCTTATATCACATAAAAATGTCCAACTTAAGTAAAGTTAGTTTCTGGTTAACTTGAGACGTCGCAGTTAGGTCACTGTTGGTCAGATCTACCTCGAGCTGACAATGGTTCAGAGGAGAAGCCGTGAGTTATTAATGAGATTGCCAACCTATAAGACATCGATACAACCGAGAAATGGGGGATGGAGGGGAGGTAAAATAAAGGGTGACTGGGGATGGGAGGGGGAAGAATGAAGTATGGGGAAAGGAAAACTCTAGGGAAATTGTCATCCTACACACACAAAGAAACGGGAGGATAAAAAAAGGACACACAACGAAACTAAACAAAAGTGTAGTTGGCAGTATTTTTACTGTCGCTTCACAACTTAGAGAAGCCCAGAAGACAAAAGGGAAGACGTCGCAAGTTCATCAAAGTTTCATCGCGCGTATTGCGGACACAAGATGGCGTCTCGTACCGGCCCCACACTTACACTGGTGTTAGGGCCCTCTAGTAGTTTATTGCTCTCGCCGCGGCAAGGGCTTGAGCGCTAGCATCTTTACGCACACATGGACAAGCAATAACCACACACACACACACAAACAAAAAAACAGCCCGGGTGAGCGGATGACTTTAAAAAAAACCTTCGTTCCTTTTACGACTTCAGTCTACTTTAGGGGATCCATTACAACAAAGTGGCCTTTGCTACAGTCTTCATTATAGGGTCATTTCGACAAATGGAGATAAAAAAATAATGATCGTTCAAGTCTTGTTGGTTTCTTAGACATACATTTTATATCTTTTAAAACAGTTGGCATATTATTGAACTGTTAAGATGTTTTTATAAGCCCCGCAAGAAACAACCCTATTCTTTATAGTCTATAAGAATTAAAACTGTGGTAAAGCAGGAAAATGACATGAGATAAACATAAGATAGGTTTTATTTGAAGACACAGATAAAATATTACTTTGATTGACATTTATGTCTGGGAAAAAGAATATAAAAACTAAAAACTTCCAAAGGTGCTGAGGTAAAAGTATGTTTGTACCGAGTTTGGGTTTTATATTGACAAGAAAACAAAACACAGCCCTTATTTTGTAAAAATATTATATCCCTTACTATAAAACTTTAAGTGATGTATCAAGATGTACGTTATAGTTTCACAAGAGCGTATTTTCTAGGTCAAGTTGTCTTTAAAGCTTGATCCCGGACTAGTAATGAAAATTTTGTTTGATGGAATGATCAAAAAGACGTAAGGAGGAACTAATTTTATATAATTTTTCAATTCAAGAATGTGTGGTAAGAATCACCAATATTATATTTTAAGGACAATAAATAATAAAAAAACACATGTAAAACATAAATTTATTTTAAGACTATCTATCTAAAATAGTTTTTAAATAAGTATCTAGTAACTGTATGAATTAATGTTTTACTCTAGATTTATATTAAGCTCAAATCACAACGATATCTTCTGTAAATTTAGCTCACGCATGAATACAAATTGTCTTTCCCCATCTTGACTCGTGGAGAAGATTTCTTCGTTGTAATATCAATGTGCCTGGAATTTCTACGAGTTTTAAAATACACTTGTCAAGAGTATCGGAATGTTTATCATGATATTTCCTGGTAGGCTCATCCTAAGTACGTGCAGATTAATTTCTGAAAATCAAATCAATTTGGAATCAAAATAATACAGGAAATTATTTAAATAATTTGATTAGGAGACGAAGTATAACATTAGTAGGCTGCCGCCCTATGGGTCTATACATACGTCAGCTCTATTGGCTACTAATCTAGATGTTCCGGGCTCGATTCATAGCAGTACTATGGCTATATTTCCCAAGTTGGACCTGTTCCTATTGTTGCCATGGCCTGGTTAGGACTAAGACTTATACTAGCACAACATAATCATAATCATTCTCATCACACCATCTTGCCAGTACGAAGTAATCACACCTACATTGTCCCCCAACCTCAGAAGATAGTTACTTATCCGCCACTGCCAGTAGAGATCAAGAAATGCTTAGGAGAATCCAAGTGGGATACGGTTAAAATAAACGAGTAGGTGTTTAAACAAGTTACTTTGTGTTTTATTTATATATTTGCCTTAAACTATGAATATTGCATATCTATAATAATAAAATGAAATGTTTGTGTGTGTATGTTTGCGGTACCCAGCGAAATCTACGGCATGCAGAGATCTGAAATTTTTAACATAGGTGGACGGAAGGGGGTCCAAATGCGCCTCTAAACCAGATTTTTGAATTTTTAATTATATTTTTAATTAGAATATTTTAAACAAATTTTTGAAGAACATATTTTTAATCTGGTTTAGAATAACGTTTGAAAAATATTTCAAGTTTTTGAAAAACTAGTCATGAGTGAACTACAATAAAATCGTTAAAGACATTAAAAAAACTAAATTATATATCAATGATATAGCCCTATAAAATCTGAATATCAAGTTTGAACAAATTCCATTAATTGTTTTGGAACCGTGGCCACGTACAGACAGACAGACACACAGTCATGGGAACATACCTAAATGTAAAATTTATTATTTTGGGGTTGGTTCGCTTTCACATAAAATGTGAAAATTCCTCATAATCCGAAGATTTTTTTTTTCACGATCACAAACTTGGATTATCAACACTTCTGTATGGGACGCCTAAAGCTTTCCTGTCTCTTCCAATAAAACCATTTTCATTAGAACTAACTGATATAATGAATGTATATTTAAATATTTCACGAAAAATTGTTTGATAAACGAGTTTAATCTATAACTGGAATGTGGGGGCACCGTACTACGAATATGACTGATATTACTGTAGGATTTGAGTTTTTATAGTTTCAATTTAGAAGATTTTTATACACATTGAAAAGTATTCACTAAAAAAACACAAACATTTCATACTTTCGCCATTATAGTAGTTCTTCAGTCAATCTTCATGCATCAAAATGGTTACCAGGTTTTGGTCTCACTTTTAAAATATTTGTGGTCTACTCTTATGTCTTCACTTTGAATAGAACGTCGTAGACTTTATTTTCTGTTTTATTAAATGATGCCAAAGTAAGTCCCATTTAGAAAAAAAAACCATTTTCTCCTTAACAAAACCAGACCCTTACACTCCATAGAGGAAACCCAAACCCTTTTCATTTAATAAACACGCTCATTCCCCACATGGTTTGAAATATGCACGTGAAGCATTGGCTAATTCCTATCTTGGCCACTAATTCTGGATGAGCGTTAAAATCGTTGAGTCAAGTATAGCGTAAGTAGTAGTCTATGTTGGAGATGGTATAAATTCTAACGTTGGGATGTATATATAATTATTTAAATAAGTTATACTACTATGTTATTTAAATTTTATGCTGGGTAAACTGAATTCTCGCTAAGTAACGTGAATAATAAAACAGAATAAATGTCACTTTCAAACCAAAAGACGTTTTAAACAAAACTTTTATAGAGCTGAATTGCTGACAGTAAGTAATTAAAATAGGGGCAGCATAAATATTATCCCCCTGTGTCTTCAATATTCTCCCATCTATTTCCGAATCTTATTGAATATTTGTGTAGGTTTTAACATATTTTGTCCAAAAATTGCAAACAGTTCTTCAGTAGAGAAAAGTTTAATTTTCTTTACGTGATTATATCAACAGTGGTTAAATATCTGTCAAGGCGGTCCTGGAATTTAATAACAACATTTTCTGCTCATTTAAAAGTTTTTCATCCATCGCCACTATGCTCAAGACACATATTCATCAATTAATGATATCATTTTAAGACTATTATAATCTATGATTCTAATGGATCAATATTGGATTTGTTTCTAAAAAAATGTTTTGGGGTAAAAATATTGCAAAAACACGAACTATTCTCCATATCCCCCCTCCAAATTAATGAAACCCCCTCCAAGCCAATAAAGGTATATATACTAGACTATGAACTGGGAGGGGGAAGGCTTTATATTTCAAAAACCATAAGATTATTCCTTTATTAAAATAATCCTATTATTCTCAGAAATGTTGTTTTAGAAAGTAGTATATGGGGGAACGGGGGGGAGCAAAGTTGTTAAGTCTGTTCTTGACCCCTCCACCTCCTGAACCCTTCCCACCACATGTGATGGGAATATTCGTACATGTGTTAAAAAGTTCCCAGAGGCTTTTAGTGCCAACAAAATCTTGCAGTAAAAATGTTGTGGTCCCCGCAATGTTTTTACAGTCTTATATTTATGTTACTGCCCGGGTTATTTAAAAGTAAAGTTTAGTAATTGAATTTTTAAGGAGAATGTGGCTTCCATTTTTTTTATATATAATTCCATGGCATCTTGGACATTTATTAAAATATATTTTTCAAACCATTAGAAATTAAAGTTACTTGGCTAGTGATAAGATAAAATGTTTCAAATCCTGTTTCAAGTGCTTCAACTATTAAGGGTTGATATTAGTTCCAAGTATAACCATACACTGAAAATACTCTTATACCTACATTTCAAACATGGAGGAAAGTAACGCCATACAATTACGTATACAAGAAAGACGAAGCTTTTGGAATGAAAGTTTACAGCTACTGAGATCAGCCGTAGCTGTATCATATTCGAATAATTTAAAAAAATGACAACTGAACATAGGAATTGAAGCTGGGACATTTGGCTTAGCACACCACTGAGATATCCACAGACCGTCTCAGGCTCAGGGTTATTCTTCACTCCCGGACTGGATAGGCTATGTTAGGTTAGGTTAAGTGAAATTAGTCTATGTTTGATTAATTTCAATCAGGTTAGGTTAAGATGGGTTTGTTTAGGGTATCATCAAAATGAGACATTTCGAATGTTAATGCACTGCCCCGAATCAATTTCAGCTTACATATAGAAATAACTTTCCAAAATATATTCGGTGTTGAAAAGTGCTTAATTTTACAAATATTTTATAAACTTTATCCAAGTCTTGTTGGCTAGTGTCGAATTTATCGGGATAAGGTCAAGAAAGAGATAAATATATTTAAATTACTTTTAATCTCTGATTATATCCACTACACTTGGATAATGCTGACATCTCCCAGCTAATGTCAACACTATCCAAGTTTAGCACACTACCCGAAATATATATATATATATATATTCGCGCTTAATAAATCAAAAATTAATGGCAATTAGAGATGAAACCTATTCGTTAAACTTTTCAGATCAATTACCCAATGTGAAGGCATTGTTTTCTTTAATACTTAGATAATAATATTCCAGTAATAAAATATTTGGTCAATATCAGACCCTGACGTTAGTTACATATTCAACCACCAGGCGCTGTGAGTGTGATAAGAGTACTGGACTAGCTCTTTGTGCATTGTTGTATCACTTTTCATATTGTTACTGGTGCAGACGTTATTAGGATGGATTTTACTTGGGTTATCTTGATTGTATTTGTTGTGGTTTAATATCTGATATTTTTATACTTAAAAATGTAGGTGAATATTTTGCTGAAAAAATTAAGGGTAAATTCTATATTAGTTTTTTCAAAAATATAAATGTTCACTTCTCACATATATTTGGTATAAGTCTAGTGTGAAGAGTTGTAGTTGACAAAACATTGGTCCTGGTTCCAAAACGCCAATTAAACTATAGTAATTATTGTATGGATAAAAGCTATCATCTAGTTTGTAGTAGAAAATGCATTAATTTAATTATTTAAAAAGCTACAAATTTCACATAACACACATTTGTGATAATTGATAGAACAACATATAAAACAAGGATATACATAATTTAAAATTATTGGCGTATCTTGATTGTAGTGGCCGTAGCCCGTAGAGTAGGGGAACAGCTGTCTTAGAGTAAAAAAAAAATACTATAGTTACTTTGATTATAATTTTTTATTTCCTTGGTGAATATCTCAACGCAGACGCACGTTTACATGCTTTAGTTCTCCCTGAAGGGGAGCACGATAGTTAATTATAGCACGTACCGACCAATTGGTCAAACTGTGTTATTGATTGTAACTAATCGCGGGATGTCGCATATAGCGAAGGTTATAAAACAAATAAAATAAAAATATATTATTGGGCAGCCATTTTTTTTAATTGAGCATATTTTATTTTATTCAAAACTGTAAAAAAAATGTATTAGGCAACTAGAAAGAAGTTTTTACGTTTAGTCACAATATTTGTACTAATCAACCTCTTATAATATTTAGAATAATATTAGGATAAGGAACTCTCAAATTGTAAGAGATGACATGAGATGATGTTTGTAGAGTATAAATAAAGTGGGGGCGTGGACATAAAGTGGTAGGCCGAATAAGTGTTTCTGGAAAAGCTTTCGGAGACACTACTCTATGGGGGATGAGTGCCCCCCACTGACCACTGTTTTACACATTTCGCTTATCCAAGCAGGGCTTTGGGACGTTGGTGACACCCATCAGGTTCGATTACGTATTTCCTAAGCAGCTGGATAAGATTAGTGCTGAATACAGCAAGAATTTCAAAGAAGGACTGAACAAGCTTCTGTATGTGGTCCTTGATGGTGGGAATTACCATTTCCCGATGTAGAGTCACGATGTGAACGAATCACTGAGTGTCCAAAATGATCATCATACATTGGTTCTGAAAATCCTGCATCCTATTCATATACGTGACCACCAGGGGGGTCCAACCGTGAGGCGCATAATCTAGCAGCTGCTTGTACAGTGTCAGACCATTCCTTGTAGACCTACACCGGTTAAACATTGGGCCTAGGATTCCCAGCCTTTGCCTCGCATTGTTGAGTCTCTCAGTGCAGTGCAGTCCCCAGGTCAGTTTGGTGTCCAGCGTAGGTCCCAGGTTCTTAACGCTGTCCGACCACCTGATATGGTATTAGAAAATTTGGAGAGGGTCTAGCCTGTAGTAGGCCTACGTTCTCCTCCATGTCCTCTCCACGTTTAAACTTTTCCTCTAGATGGTTTAGCCACCCCTCTAAATGCACCAGGTGAGTCTGGAGTGTCCTTTCCACCGGCTTCCCTCACCATGAGTATGCTACTAGAGCCGTGTCATATGCATACAGTTCTAACTTGGTGTTTAAGGAATTGGGTATGACATTCACATACAGACTGAAGAAAACAGGGCCCACAAGGGAACCCTGAAATACTCCAACCCAGATGTTTCGGACTTGGGCAGTGACGTTCTTAAAGGTAGTGTAGGAGATGAGGTGGGGTAGTTAATATTGTACAACATTAACTATATGGAAGGGTAGGTTCAAAGAAAGGAGTTTGAAATGGAGACTTTCGTTCCAGATATAGTCGAAAGCCTTTGACACGTTGAGAAATACCCCACCAGTCAGCTTGTTGATCTTGAAGTTCCTCCTGACCTTCACCATGAGTTGGCTGAGATAGTGATATGCCGTGTATCCTTCCCGAAAGCTGAACTGCCAGTCCACCAATATGCCCAACTCATAAACATATTGGATCAGTCTCGTCATCAGTAGTCTCTCGAACTTGCAACTCTTTAGTTTCCACGATAATATATCTTAATATTATGTATAATCCCCATGCCAACTGATTGTATCAAGGACGTTATGCTAAGGGGTCAAAAACTCAACTTAAATATTTTCAAACCATTCACATTAGGGTGTACTGTGCAATTTTCCATCAATATACATTTTTCAAACCTCTGTTAATGTTACTTGTCCCAGTTCATTAGCCATTGTTCAAAACTACATGTGGTCTTCCATGCTTTCTTTACTTGCTTAATTTATGGCCTTAGGGACTTGAAAGTTCAGTGCCACACTTAAAAAAGTACACGGCCTCCAACTATTCCTACCTTGAACTAGTTATAACCATTCTACTTCATTAGACCATATCTCTTTCATGCCTATTTTAATATTATACTCCCATCTGCGTCTTTATATTCTAAATGGGTTTGCCAGTCGGTACCCAGGACACGGGTCAAGATTCTCCCATTCGCACTGAATGTCTTGTCTACCATAATCTTAGAAATTTGGTTAATTCTCCTAACTATGTATTTTGATTAGTACAGGGTATGTAGTCCATTATAATGTAACCTACTCTCTCCAGTACCTACATACGTATTTGGAAAAAATTTATTCTTAAGCACCTTGTTTTCAAAAACCTTTTTTTTTGTCATTTAAAATAATAGATCACGTTTCACAACCATGTAGAGCAACCATTTAATGATTGTTTTGTTTATGTTGAGTTTTACATTAATTGAAATCAGGTGATGTATTAACTTATTGACCGAATAATAGCACGCATTTCGTGAATGTATTATTTTCCTAATTTCTACTATAATATCGTTATCGCAGGTTAAAATAGATCCTAAATATTTAACCTCATTAACCATGTCAAATGTCATGCTGCCCGAAGTTATCTCTAAATCATCGTTCTCATGCCTTCTTAATTTCAAAAAATAGAATCTGGCTATTACAATAGTTAACGTATAGTGTAAATATTATTGATTAAATTTTTATTGCGTGCAATATCTTGTTCGAAATACATTTTACCGTTGACTTAGAAAATAATTACAAACTTAACAAATAAAACATTATTTAAAACATTATAATGTGAAAATATAATTGACTTCTACTACAATTGCTTACAAAATTATTGATGCCACATTTGAAAACAAAGTCCTGCCATAAATATTGGAACACGAGCATATACAATATTCCCCCGTGTCCGCCTGTGTTTTCAACAAGAGTGCCTGGACTACCTGGTCTTACCCTACTAAATAACTGTGTTGGACCACGTCTTAACAGTCATTATATCCCTACCATTCTTCACATTGTTTGAATTAGCACCAATGGGAATGTATCAGATTCAAATTGTGAAGGTGGTGCCAGAAGCTTCTTTGTTTCCTCCTACTTTGGGTTCAACCGGCAGCTCAGTTTCTTCATCTCAGTGCCCCNTTAACAGTCATTATATCCCTACCATTCTTCACATTGTTTGAATTAGCACCAATGGGAATGTATCAGATTCAAATTGTGAAGGTGGTGCCAGAAGCTTCTTTGTTTCCTCCTACTTTGGGTTCAACCGGCAGCTCAGTTTCTTCATCTCAGTGCCCCGCCCCCCCCCCCAACCCCACCCCCACCCTTTCCCACAAAGGAATTGACAAAGTCTCGGTTCCTGACTCTCTAAATATTACCGACAAAATGCACGAGTACCTCTCAACATAGACCCAAATATCAACAGCTCCGAATTATTCTACTATATTTTTTTAAATAATTATTATTTATAAAGAAAAGGGGTCGGTAAATACCTGAGGTTTCAGAACCTTTGTATGCACCTCTAATAGATAATATTATCAAATAATTAGTTTTCGTGAATAAACGTGTTGTTTTTTTTGTCAACGCGTTTCCCTACCCATTCGGGTTATACGAACATGAACTGATTACACTTGGGCGTTATGGAATAGAAAGGTTGGATGGAAAGGAATTATACCCCTTATTTGCACGGAGGTAAAGTGAAAAAAACATTTATTGAAAAATCATCCTTATTACACCCATCCAAGGATTTGAAGCCAAATCGTCCCGTCATCGACAGTCCAGGCTATTATAAGAGTGACGCCTTACACCATTCGACCACTGAAGTGGGTAAATAAACCAAGTCAAACGCTTAATAAATCAATTGTATTCAAACTGCTAGAGAAGTTCCTTTTTGATAAAGAGGATAAGAGTTTAATCCTGTTCATTAGTCTTGAAAATTTTCCCTCTTATTGTGGTATTTTAAAATGAAAAACAGCCTCTTGTATACAGTTTTATTTTTCCGGTAGACAAATAACTTAACATATCTTGAAAATTTACCAGTTTATAAATTTAAAAACCCATTTGGACTTCCCTAATAGAAACAATCTTATAATATTAACATGCCAATATTGTTTCTTTGAAATGTATTTCAATTAAATCTTGTAATTACTTAATAAATCAAGATAATTGTGGAATGCACAAGTTGTGTGCTTATGTAAAGTACACTTAACACTTATACTAATTATCAAAAAAAATTGTTTTTATAGCACCACCTTACTACCCATTCTATATATTATCATATATACAGTAGCCCCATGGCTTCCTTGGTGCTGGCTGACGGCTTTGAAAAGTTACCAGACCAAATTATGTATCCCAACGCCAAACCATATGATCTGCAAAAACATGCGTTTAGCAGCTGTCACTTCTGACGGTCAAAATTTAGGTATATTCCTAAATGTGAAATGTCAGAAGTCAGCTGTGAGCTGTCAGTCAGCACCAAAGAAGCCATGGGGCTACTGTAGTTGAACATTGTTTAATTTAAAGGTAGTGTGCTCGCATTTCTGTGAAGTGAGAGGTGAAAACCATTTAGGGAAAAATAACCTCAGTAAACCTAACTGAGATTCAAACGACAACACTCCCAGCATTGGTAGTACCTTCGATCGCAAGAGTAGTACCTTTGATCGCTCGAGCAATCAAGAGGCTGTAAATGACTCTTAAGCCGCTACCCCTCTAAAGCTCGCGTAAAGAAGTTTAAGAGAGTACTCAGCGCAAGGAGTCCCCTCCCCCTTCATACCCCACTATTTGACCCTCAGTACGTTCGTAAAACAACCACCTTATATCCATTAACCCTCCCTCATCCCCTCGTTTTGCTTATATTTTTATATTCCAATTACTGAACCGTGTCTCTTGATGGCGAGCTTCATTGTGCATGCACTCAGAGTATAATACACGCTGTAGATAATATACAGGTTGTTTTCGAACAACTTCCTACCACCCATTCGTGATAGCAGCAGTTTAGTTACACATGGATACGGAAGGTAGAATACAGGATAAGGGTATTCAAATTTGCGTGAAGAGAAAGTGGGTATCCACTTAGGGAAAAGAATTCTCTCAAAATACATATGTGAGATTCTGAGATTCGAACCTTACTCTGGGTTCAAACGTTAGCCTAAAAACTAGCCCAAGAATAGAAACTTAGTCACGTGATGATCTTAAAACAATCACAACATATCCTCCTCGTCGGCGCGGTCTCATCTACTAAATTTCAACTCATATACACATTGGCCGCACTGCCTGAGAGCTTTGCCACGGGAGAACAAATCATAACATATCAAAATAAAGTTTCTCAAATCAGTGCGCATGCGCTCTAGAGCTAGAAGCAACCAGACAGCATCGTTGGTTTTCACGGGGAGATTTGAAATAACCCGTTAATGTTCAGCACGTGTGTTGATGTATTGGATTGTAACACGACACAGCGTTTTAAGTTGAAAACATCAATCGGGGGGATAATTTAAAATATATGTTTATAAAGTAGAAAATAAAATATGGTGATAGATGATTATCATATTTTTAATTTGAGTGGCAATTCACTATGTGTCAGCATATATGGCACCAGTTAAGCAGATTCTGTTCTGTATTTTCTGTGAACGTGTAAATCTAATTTCTCCCCACACTGACAATGGTAAGCCTGACTTGATGTGCTTGACGCTTTGTCCGCGTACCCAGCGATGATAGATTCCTATTTATTCGTTCACTAAGACATAACAGAATAGTTAGCTTGTATTTGTATAATTTGTTGAATAGCGTTATAAGAATAGATTCTAAAACTAATGTTTTCAGGTCAAGGTTTGAAGGAAAGGAATACTAGTTGGGGCCAGTGGTTAGTGGTTCTTAGAGAAAAAGAAATTTTGGACTAATAAATAGATATACAGTACTTATTGTTTTATTACTTACATCATCATCAATTATTTCCAACCTGTGGCTGGGTCAGTTTAGTAAAATACCTCGATCTTCCTCAATACTTTGACCACTCTTCCTCCTTTAATTTACCCCATTCTTCACCTCTCACTTGAACACTTTTGGTTGTCTGCTCCTCCTATCTCTTTCTTGGCCTTCTCCGCGTACTTTTTCCCTCATACTTCATTTCCAACATTTTCTTCGGCACCCTCTCTTTTTTCTTCCTCATTACATGCCCATAATATCTCAGTCTTGCTTCCTCTACTATCTATTTACTACTAAGTTTGCAACATCATTCAAGGTCATGATCTATTTCTGTCTTGTCCAACAGCCAATATGGCGCCAGTCATCAGAGAAAACCCATCGCCACATAGAAAACCAAACATAAACCTTTGCTACATTGAAGGAGGACAGCAGGTCGTTAACCCCATGTCGTCATGGAAATAACCAAAGGGGAAATTGAGGTCAGACGGAAATATACTGGCACCAGGTATGTGTCACCGGGGAAAACCCAGTACATAAAAACAAATAAAACAAGTACCGACTTGCTTGGAACAAGAACCAACATGTCTGAAAAAAGATCAGGAGGTGGGTAGGGGTGCGAGAGGGGAGAGGGAAAACCAACAGCCAACCAGAAAGTGAGTAGGCGTGGTCACGTGACCAAATTCAACCAACCAGGGCGCTCTACTAATACGCCGATCCAACTACTAAAAGGATTGTTGCTCAATGATACATTTAAATTGGTGATTCATTTTAGTGGATTGGGTTAACGAGCATTACCTAAAATCTAGGGGATATTAATTCATTACAAAGATATTTAAACTTATTTATAGGGATTTAGTAAATCAATTTTCGCTTGTTCTATCTATATATTCTAGTTATCTAATGAGTAGCCTACATTAGTTATGATTATTTTATAAATAGATGAGTAATAAAAAGACAAGTAAGTAAAAAAAGACTAAGTGGATACTCTTTCCTTCCACTACCGTACTCTAAATACTCTTATTTAAGAATATGCGATTTCGTAACTTTTTGATAAAACAGAAAATATCCAAGCAATGAATAAAATAAGTATCAAATCAACCATTCATATTGTAATAACATATTTTCCAAAATAATTGCTTGTTAATTTGAAATACAAAGGCAACATTTATTATTCTCTTATGATTTCCCAGTTGCTAATGGTAAGATCTAAATAAATATCAATACTGGGATAAAAATCATCCATTCTAGGAAACGTAAAGCTATAATCTTGATGTTTTCCAATATTCCTTTGCGTAACTTTACCGAGAAGTATGAATTTCGTATTTAGATTTTCTCAGGTTTGTTTCTAGCAAGGCTCGCCAAAAAAAGAGAACTCACCCTTATACAATGGAGCTCCCTCCACACGTTAGCTCCTTTTATTCAGCCTCTAACATCGCCTCGGCCGAGATGAGATTTTGGTTCGGTATCTAAGTTAGAAAATCGAGTGAAAATTGTATGTGGCTGTCACCTAGTTTCCTACGCATGAATGGTTCGACAAAGACCTCCCCCACTTCCAACAACCTCGGGAGAGAAAAAAAAAGAATCAAGCTAACATGAAACCTCTCATTCACCCCCCCCCCCCNCCCCCCCCTCGACTCCCTTGATCTTCTACTTTCCAAACAACTTCCGAAACACTGGATGGGAGGACGAATCAGAAGGAAACTCGAGTTGAGGAAGTGTCTATTGACAAACCCATTTCCTCGGCTCTGCCTGTTTTTGTGTTTTCACTCGTAAAAGTCGGTATACTGAACGAAAGAGGCTTGAAGAAAAGTAGTTGGATGAAAGAGGATACGTCGCAGCTTGTGTTTGAGGGGGAGGAAAAGTACCTCTGTGATTTAAACACGATTATATATAAAGAGAAAGAGAGAAAGAGAAAAAATGCAAGCTATGATGTGGGCTATTAGTATCTGGGACGAAACAATACGGGTAAGAAAAGCCGAGGCATATTAAGAAGCGCAGAAGGAATCTTTTGTTCACTTTGTGGATGGTCCCTGGGAAACAAAAGCGGCCAGAAGTGTTTATGCCCATTGAGAAATTGGTATCCTGTACTACTTCAACTGAAGAGGGAATATGGCTGTGATTAATAGTTGTTGAATCTCTTACAGAGAATAGCTTCGTATGGTAGATTATTGAACCTATTCACTATTTTCTTATAAATAAAATATAATAGAAAACTTGAAATGAATTCAATATACTCGACCTAGCTTAAAGTTTAACAATGCATTGTTGATAATATTTATTACGAATATTTAACCTTTACTTTCAAAACAGACATTGATACCATTACTACATGTCATGCAAACAAAATTAATAATTAATCAAATACGACATAAAGTCACAGAGTATTCAATTCATCAACTTGAAAGGGGAAGACCAAATTTCTCCACTGATAGTAGATTACTATGCTTTATGTAAACCGAACCTTGGAATCTTAGTTCAATAACCAGTCTCATAGCTTACTGAGTTAACCATTATACAATGTATAGCTAGGTTAATTAAAAATATTGGAAAATGTCAGTTCTTAAAGGAAAAACTATCTAGAATCTATGGTAAAAACTATAGAACTTTTAAAAAGATTTCTTGAAGAAAATATAGAACTAAACTTTTGTAATAATTTTTAGTAAGACGCTCTAGGAGTAAGCAATTTGAATAAATTATTGTAATAAATTTAAAAATAAATTATTATAATAATCTTTATGAGTAGTCAGTTGGAATAATCTATGGTAATCATCTTTTAAAAATTAATTACTATAAGAAGCTTTAAGAGTAAGCAATTGGAATAATTTATTGGAAGAAACTGTTCGAATAAGTTATTTAAATATGATTTAGGAAAATATTATTGGATTAAACTATAAAAATATCCTACTTTAAACAAACAAATTAGGGAAAATAAATACATACCTTAAGACAAAATTGTGGGAAAATAAAATTGAATTTAAACTAATTTAAATAACATTTACCTTACCAAACTTTAGCCTTATTATATGTAAAAGATAGGTATACATTATAAAGATAATAATTAATCTAATTATAGATGCATGTGTGCATGCATTACGCTTCAGTATACAGCCATACATCCATGCACTTACAAGTAGCTATGCATTTATATTATGTAGCAAATATTTACTTTCACATGCCTTTGTAAATACTAGAGGCTAAGAATATATGTATTGTAGAGTAATATAGGTATATAGTTTAATGCAAACTAGCCTTATAATGTAAGTGGACCCTATATTTTGCGTTTAAAAAGATCAAAAAGTTATTTAAATTTTATTTTCGCACGTTTAAGTATTGGTTTGTTTTTCTTTCCTACTGTGTTTGCATTTTCTATAGTAGAGTGGAGTTATATCAATAATTGGCACTAAATAAAATAAATACTTTCAGTATACATTTTTTTAAAGAAACGGTATGAGAGGTCTTCAAAAATATTATTTTGCTATGATTATTTATTAGCTTCGATTTATTACATATAAAAGTACGATAATTCAACAAAAAATATAAATAATTTTTAATATTTTTAGCTTATAGAGGTTTTTATAATATATATATATACACGATTTTTAGAATATTTTACCGTAATATAATTTTAAATTCCAATATAAAACAATAGATAAATGAAACTATGTGTTATACAAACAAATTATAAAAAGGTATTTTAAAATATATTTGTTTATTAAATTATAAATAAGTAGAATATAATTATTTTAACATAGCACAAATAAATATATATATCTATTGTGTTTTCAGTTAAATAAATTCAGTTTGACTTCACTTCATAGGGATTTACTGAAGAATCAACTTTAAATAATATTTCAGCATTGAAATATTAGAATTGACTTTATATACAAAATATAAACCGTGTCTATTGATACTATTTAACTGTCAATATTTCACACCTACTAATTTGATCAGAATAGTAATCCATTCAACAATAGATTATAACAGCAATAGCAATAGCTCTTCCCTTACATTTTCTCAGCAATAATAATTATCAAATAGTATTAATCTCGGAAATAAATGATTATTACTCATTCAGTTTATACGTTTATGTAGTAGCTATGATTTTAGGGACGAAGAAGGTTATATTTAGAGAAAGTGTACCAGTATTTGCGTTGAGGGAAACTGGAAAACCATTTTGAGAAACACCCTCAATTCACCGGACCGCAATTCGAACTTTGATCTCCCCGTCATCGACAATATAGTCTATTTTGAGAGGGACGACATAGACCATGAAATCATTGATGCGAGTAATTTAAAGTTGTTGGTATAGTATTAATAATTAAGATAATTGATTCGTCAATTATTCCACTACCTAAAATTTTCACTGTAGTTTAATTTTCAATGTAGTTTTATTCATCACTACACAAATTATAATTTCCTTCCGTGAGAATTAATATAAATAACTACACGAAACTGTATTTTTATAAAATTACTACTTTCTGTATCATCTATACACAATTATTCTCACAAATGTGTTGACGATTAAAAAAGTAGGATTAAGTGAGTATTTACCGGAATTTGCATGTAAATAAAGGGGTTAACATATATAGAAAAATCACCTTCATTATATTTGACCAGGATTCGAACCACAAACCACAATACTAAACTAGATGCAATAGAAGTGTAGTTTTAGTGCCCAAAAGTTTGAGTCTTACCAAAAGTTTTTAAAATATTTTCGTTTATGTATTAATATTTATATCGGGAACTCTATTTGGGTTCTGGCTGGTATTAGAGCAATATACGTCCGGTCATTACATAAGATATATCCCAAGTAATAAATCGTGGAATTAGGACTGGGACCTTACTATTAATGTTGCTATCTTATACTACGTGTAATACCAATAATTGTCTTGGATGGTGAAGGTAAGTTTACCACCTTTTCTTAAATTTAACCGAAAATTAAAATTATTAAATTAAAAGCCAAACAAATCGTATGCAAAAAAAAATCAATTATAATGGCATTGAAAACCTAGAACTGAATATAGATGTATTAATTAACACGGGAACACAATAAAGATATGATTAATTAAAACCTTAAAACTATTCATTGATATTTTTGATTGGGGTATTTCAAGAACAATAAGTATAAACGGTGAAATAATTTGAGTAGAAGAGTCAACTTGTTTTATTGTATATGCAACTATATATAAAAGTTTTGACTGACAAATATACTGGGAAGAAACAATTGGATAGACATGGATTAGGATGGAATGATAACATTAGAATGTACCTGAAAGCGATAGGGTGTAATAAGGTGTACTGGATGGAACCAGATCAATATATATAGAGGGTGTAATAAGGGGGACTGGATAGAACAATATCAATATAGAGAGGGTGTAGTATGGTGGCCTAGATAGAACAAGATCATTATAGAGAGAAGGTGTAATAAGGTGGACTGGATGGAACTATTACAAGATGGAGATAGGGTGTAGTTATAAATATTGGATAGAATATAAATGCTACTATATTTTTAGATATATAATATATATATATATATATATAAGCAATTTCTTTTCAAACAAACTATTACTGCAATAAAAAAAAAATGTTACTTGAAAACGTACACCCATATGATTATTTGCGTAAATGGTCAAAAGTTGGCTGAAAATAAGCAGAGATTTATTAATATATGCTAAATAATTTACGGAGATGGAAAGACGAAAAAGATAGAAAGCGATGTCGAGACGGTACAAATTTCTGTATCGAGCTCGATCATTTTGTTTCCCTGGCTATAGAGGTATACAACTGCACAAAACATGCCTTCTCTGTAGTCAGCATTCGATATTATTTGATTGGATAGTAAGTGAAGGGTAGTGAGGAAGGTAATGACTCGTTCAAACATGGCTGCTAGGACTCACGTGATGGGTTCCAGGTACTGAAATAGTAACTATGATTCTCCTGATAGACCCAGAAAAGTGACCAATATTTCAGAGTGATCAACTGTCATTGTTATAAATTTACTGCTCTCTGTTGAATTGTAGATGATAAATGAAATGACACAACTCTTTCAGAGCATTGAAATAGTTAGAATAGGTGTCCTTGAAAGATATTCAAACTCAAAATGTTGACACTACCTTCCAATATAAATAAAAAATTAGTGCCAACTCTTTAGAATTTAACTAAATTAACACACGCCATGAGTGTGTCATATATAATATCATTATGCTTGATGCGTGCTTGATATGCGCCCTTCACAGTCAAGCTCAGGGCACCTTGATTGTCTACATGAAGTAAATTTGGTTCTGTTCTGCTGCAATGCTCTCGACTTAAACCTAGCAGCCAGGGCACCTGTCGCAATCAAAGACATATACTTTGATTCTGTTGTGTTGTTGAGAGTACGATGGTGAGCTGCCTTTTTGTGTTCCACGAGATTGGAGAGTTATTTTTGAGAAATATATCACCCATGACAGATCGCCTCTCATCTGAGTCACAAGCCCAATATGCATCACAGTACTGCACACAGTACGATGTTCCTGGAACATTCTGCCATTGAACTCAAGTTTCCAAGTGACGGTCCCCATCAGGTTTCTGAGTATGTGCTTCACTCAGCCTGGATTATGGTTGAAGCGACTCATGGAGCTAACAACATGGCTTAAGTCTAGCCTGTGTTTTTGTGCAGCAAACAGCAAACTCCCAAAAGATTCCTGGAAAGAAATAACTTTCATTTTCTTGACATTTTCTGGATGAATTGGTGATTGTTCTTTGGCTAATGTTTCACCTGGGACCAGAGGAGTTCAAGTTGGATTGCATTTCTGAATATTGAATCGTTTCAAAACAATGGCCAAAATGATGATTTATTTTCCTTTGATTCTTTAATATATGTACACGAAATAACTTGAGACTGATTAATACCGATTTTCTTTAGACATGCATCCAACTTCATATTCCGTAATCAACTCGCTTGTTTGAGACCATACAATGATTTTTAGGGCCACACATTTTATTGGATGCATAAAAAAATTCTGATTGCCCCATACATATTTATTTAGCAATTCCACCTTATAGAAATGCCGTTACTGTAACAAGTTGAGCGATGATCAAATCGTACTCCACGGCCATAGCAAGTAAGTATCGAATTGAACTTTAGATTACTGCTGGAGAGTACGCTTCTTCAAAATAAACGCCCTTCTTTTGAGCGTAGCCCTTCATGGCGAGATGAGCTTCGTGTTTAGCGATTTCTTCATATGCGTCACGTTTCCTCTTGCATACTCATTTACAGTTCAAGGTTTTTTTTTTATCATAAGTAATATCTACCAACTCCCAATTACCATTTTCAATCAGAGCTCTGTATTCATCATTCATAGCCTGGACCCATGGTTCTTTATCTGAACAGCTGAGAGCTTCAAATACTGACGTGGGATTACCAAGTTCTTCACCAAACGCAGAATAGCTGACGTTGTCTTTAAGAGGCTTGGGAGGCTTTTTTACTCACTCTCATCTACTCAGAATGGTAGAAGATTGTTTGCGGAGGTACAAAGTTGGGGTCAATGTCTTCAACATCAAATGATACTCGAACTCATCTTTCTTTGAAGCGCTGATATGAGGTGTAGAATCGCAATTATCATCTGAATCGGAGGTTTCAGGATTAGCTTCTGGTAAATTATGTACCACTCGTGTATTATAAGCTTCCGCTGTAGTTTCAGTGAACTCTTCAGGAAAATAGAACAAATTATTTTCACTTTCAGTGTGATTTATTGTCAAACGTGATATACCCTTCTATGTCTCAAATATCTGGTGATAAAAACCTGTGTTTTTTTCAGGTTCGTGTGGTCGAAAGGCCTTATATTCAATCCTGTAACCAACCAATATGAATGGCTTGGATTTTTGTTCATCTTCTTTCGTTTTTTGTTTGATATATGGGCATGTGCCTTGCACCCAAAAACTTTGACATACTTAAAGTAGGTGTTTTGTCTGATCAAATCTCTTCTGGAGTTTTTTCAATACATTTATTTGGTAAACGATTGAGTTAGTTCTCAGCCGTGTTAACGACTTCTGCCAAAACATTCCGAAGACCCGATTCAGTTAATAAACAGTGAGATTTAAAAAAAATGGAACGATCAAATCATTTTGTCTTGCCATTTTGTTCACATTTATAAAAGTCTGATTTCTGATGCTGAATTCCTGCAGATTTTAACGTATTTAAAAATTAATCCCGCAGTATTCACCCCCACCATCAGTTCTGAAGGACTTAATATTGTCTCCAGTTTGATTTTCGGCAAAAAAAATAAAAATCTTGAAGTGATCAAACACTTGGTCTTTGGTTTTAAAAAAAATGATGACGTTATTACTGAATTTATACAAAAATGTAAGAAAATAACGTGAGCCTGACAAAGATATTTCCTCAACAGGGTCATTGAGATTTAATTGTACAAGCTCAAGTAATCTACTCGTTCGAGAATCACTCTCTTCAAATGGCAAGTGGTGACTCTTGCCCTAAACACAAACCTCACAGACAAAATCTGATTGGCTCTTGACTGAAAAATGGATACCTTAAGTCAAATTTTAAAGTTTCCTCAAACTATAAGAATTAACATGCACAAAGCAACAGTGCCACAGATTTTCAATATTTCTATGTATAAATTGAACTATATAGCTGAACCTTGAATGTGAAGGGGTAATATTACCGAACTAAACAAATTATCTTCATGAATTGAATTTGCTATACACTTTTGCTGCAATTAAAAATTGTTGCTACTTCCAAATAAAAATAAACATTATTGCCCTTTATTACAATTTGACTTGCTGACAAAATATCAGCCCTTAGCTACGGGACGAAGGAAACATCGTTTACCTTGACTTATAAAGACCACTTTGAAATTAGCACTGGTAAGTCAATACCAGCAATAATATCAGTAAATATTTCTCGATTACTGTTGGTAGAAATCGTTAAGGATGAAGATTCCCTCTCATGTCATGATGTTTAGTAATATGGGCCGAGCAATAAGAGTTGAAATACCAAGAATCGCTTTTTGTTGAGGCCTGAACGGAAAAAGGTGTTAACAAAGCCTCATTATGTTTGAAAAATATTTTATCGGTGCAATTTTTTAGCAAAATGCCCACGTTTATTACATTGAGAGAATTGTGGTCCCATCCACTGGTTTTTATCACTTTTGACAAAAGGATTTTTAGGTTTATTTATATATATATATATATATATATATATCTTTACGTCTGAAACCTCTCCTGGTAATATCGGAACCATATATGGCAAGAGTTTTCAGCTCATCATCGATCTTTACAGTCGACATGTTCTGCAACAGTATCATATTTATTGAATCAGCTGTGATTGCTGTTCCATAGCTCTCAATACTCATGATCATGGGTTTGTAATCATTGGGTAGGCCTGTGAACAAAATCGTTCCTACCCATTCATAACTTATAGTTAAGCCAATATTAGATAACTTATGGGTGGCTATTATTTTATTAACATAACCCTCTACTGATGAGCTATTTTCTAATTTTGTGCTAATAAGGATACGCAAACACATACACGTATTGTTAGTCCTGTGTCTTGGAAAGCACTAGATAGGTTATTCCAAGCTTCCTTGACGGTTTTTGTTGACTGCACATGCACATAATACAAGGTTCTACCAATATAATTATTTCAGACCAAGCTTCTTCTACCCCTTTCTTGACGTCTGTATTGGTACCTGTAATGCATTCCCATAATTATTCGTGCTCCAGATATCTCTTCACGGCAAACTTCCATGTGTCCTAGTTTTCCCTGCCTTTAAGTTTCTTGATCAGTGGTAGCTGACTAGACATTTTGTAGAAGGTTTGTAGACTATAACATGAAGAAAAACAAAGACTATTTTAAGAACTTCGGGCCCCTAACCTGTTGGAAACTGGGTGGTTTAAAGGTAAATAAACGTATTAGCACATATGAACTACTTTATTTAAAAGGATTATATTTGTCACAATAACATATAAAACATGGCTACTCATAAGATATAAGTTGTTTGAAGTCTTGTTTACTTACCATGTCAAATCTCCTTGACAACAGTAATACATAGAACTACCATCGACTAACATTATAAATTTACATTAACAAAAAACAGATGATATACAAGAGTACATAAAGGAATATGAAACCTAAACAGACAAAGGCCTTGACAAAATTTCATAATTGATGGATCCTAATATATTCGACAGAAAAATTGACAATCGTTTGATAGTAAATAAAGGAAAAATCTCAAATTCAAAGTGAAAAAATCAAAAATGAAAATATTCCAAATAAGACAAATAAAATTAATCAGTTACCGAGTAAAGAAGAGCTCATTTCTAAAACCGATTTCATTGACAGATAGCTAGAATATGAATGCATTATAGATTAGCTCACTGATTCCTGTATTGGAAAAATTTCAAACGTATTAAAGGATGGTTCTTATGTGTCATTATCCCAATGATACATTTTAAAATTTAAAAAATATATATGTATTCTTCTAGCTTAAAGAAATATTTCTATTACCTATTAAAACATTCATTTTTGTGGTTAGACCAGTCTATATTTAGATGGTGCTTTTATTACTAAATTTCCGAGTATATTTTAAAGAAATGTTAAAAAGGTAATATAAAAGAATTCGAGATTTGTAAAATTAACCCATTAGGTCAGGCTTTTAAATTACTGTGAACTTGTGACTCGTTAATTGTATATTGTATTATTTTTTTAGTTTTTATTGACATTTATTTTGGAATATTGTTGATTTTGTATTCTATTAATTTTTGAACTCTTTATTAAATTAATTTTTGAATTCAATTTATTTTAAATTTCTTAAATTTTTAAAATCTTATTTAAACTCATTGTTTTAATATATATATATATATATATATATATATTCGATTAATTCTTGAACTCTTATTTACACTCATTTATAATTTGATTAAAGTTTATATTACGTTAATTTTTTAATTCTTATTTACACTCATTTTTAAATCTTGTTAATATTACACTCTAATAATTTTTAAACTTGAACTAACACAATTTTTTAATTTTATATTATATTAATTTTTGAACCCTTATTTACACACATCGTTGAATTTTGTTAATTTTAAATTATATTATCTATTGAATTCTTGTATACAATTATTTTTGAATTTCTTTTTGTTGATATTTTATTAATTTTTGAACTATTATTTAAACTTATTTTAGAATTTTGTTACTTTGATAATCTATTATTTTTATTTACCAAATTTTTTTTAATTTGGTTCATTTAAAATCCATTTTAATTTTTAAGCCCTTGTTTACACTAAGTTTTGAATTTTATTTATTTACTTAGTCGTGAAATATATAGTTTGTGAATGCTCTCAGTTTCTCATTTGCGAACTTGGTCAATCTACCATTTTGGTAATTTGTACCATATATCATTTTGTTACTTTGTCTGTCTGTTTTATTCTTTTCTGTGCTTATTCTATAGGCCCTATCTAAATTGTATTTGGTGGATAGGCCATATTACTTATTTTGAAAATAAATTACTCTTTATTCTAATTTGAAAACGACATCTTAGCTAAGTCGGTAGCATATCTGTCCACAAATCCAATAGTCCTGGTTTTAATTCCCAGAATCACAGAAAAATCTATTATTAGTTAAACATTGCTGTACACTTTCACAGTGAAAAGTAAACGGGTGGAGACAAGATGTTGTGCCTGTCCTAACCTCAAATTAAATTATAGGGGATATGAAGCTACGACAGGCCTAGCAATTCGGTAGTGGAAAATGTATGGCTTGAATATAAAACTGACTCAGTTCATAGACTGTATACAATAATTGTTGTAAAAAATTGAGTAAAATAATGAATTATAGTTTTATTTACATATTAATAATTTATTTTTATCTTTTGGGATATATTTATTTATTTTGGGAATATTTTTTAAACAGTGAAAAGTTTTAATTGGCTTATGGTTTGAATATAAATACAATATCACAACATTTAAAAATTGCCCAATGCTATACTTTGCTACCTATAATCCTAATAAATTTAAAGTTTCACATATATAACTATAAAAACCAGATTTGATTTACTTGACTTAAACACTAGTAAGAACCTAAACACAGAAATCAACATCTTACTTATATTTGGTCGTCACAAGCAAATTATATTATTATTTGTGCATTTTTAAATTATGAAGATAGCCATAGGTTAATACTGGATGGCAGAATATGTTGTATGTCTTTAAAATTTTCGAAAATAAATCTAATTTCGTTTCTATAAGCCTTTTAAATATGTTACGGTAGCGTAAAATATCAATACTTTGATTAGTTGATGCTTTCAATAGAGATTTTAGATAAATATTGCACTACTATAGCTGTACTCCTTATAATTTATGATTCTCTACAGTAACATTGTTATTGGTCTTTGTAAGAATAATAATTGTGTTTGTTTGCTTAAAACAATAAATATTGGTGATATATATTGATGTTTCAGTCAAGCAATACACAAGAGTACACTTTTAAAAAATATTTTGTATTAGATTCTAAACAAAATTTACTATTTAAACATAATAATAGCAGAATATAATGTACTTAATTTAGTATTTTAAAATAACAAAACATAATATTTTAATAAAAAGAGAGAGCTAAAAATATATCATGTGAATGAACTGTAAATCCTTCACAGAACCGGAAGTGAATAATTTGGGAAACTCTCACGCAATATGAGGTGGCTGAACCTTAAACAACTTACAGAAGGCTACTTGATACAATTTTATCACCTCACAGTCTATGAAGTATCTCCTAGAACACCCTGCAAATTAACGATACCATAGTTCCAGAGCCCCCTGTATTAAATAATGACCCGTGAAATATCTCCTGGAACCTCCTGTAAAGGAACGATACAGTAGTTACAGAGCCCCCTGTAGCAATTAATGGCCCGTGAAATATCTCCTAGAACACCCTGTAAAGGAACGATACAGTAGTTACAGAGCCCCCTGTAGCAATTAATGGCACGTGAAATATCTCCTAGAACATCCTGTAAAGGAACGATACAGTAGTTACAGAGCCCCCTGTAGAAATTAATGGCCCGTGAAATATATTCTGGAACATCCTGTACAGGAACGATACAGTAGTTACAGAGCCCCCTGTAGCAATTAATGGCACGTGAAATATCTCCTAGAACATCCTGTAAATGAACGATACAGTAGTTACAGAGCCCCCTGTAGCAATTAATGGCCAGTGAAATATCTCCTAGAACACCCTGTAAAGGAACGATACAGTAGTTACAGAGCCCCCTGTAGCAATTAACGGCACGTGAAATATCTCCTAGAACACTCTGTAAAGGAACAATACAGTAGTTACAGAGTCCCCTGTAGCAATTAATGGCCAGTGAAATATCTCCTGGAACACCCTGTAAAGAAACGATACAGTAGTTACAGAGCCCCCTGTAGCAGTTAATGGCCCGTCAAATATCTCCTGGAACACCCTGTAAAGGAACAATACAGTAGTTAAGGAGCCCCCTGTAGCAGTTAATGGCCCGTGAAATATCTCCTATAACATCCTGTAAAGGAACGATACAGTAGTTACAGAGCCCCCTGTAGCAGTTAATGGTCCGTGAAATATCTCCTAGAACATCCTGTAAAGGAACAATACAGTAGTTCCAGAGCCCCCTCCAGCAAGTAATGACCCATGAAATATCTCCTGTAACACCCTGTAAAGGAACGATACAGTAGTTCCAGAGCCATCTGTAGCAAGTAATGACCCATGAAATATCTCCTGTAACACCCTGTAAAGGAACGATACAGTAGTTCCAGAGCCCCCTGTAGCAAGTAATAGACCCACGCGCATGTAATACATGTCACTGGGAGTGACTTGCTAACTGTTATTTACCGCTATGGCATCCTCCCCTAGCCCCAATGTACAACATTTCTGCCAATTCTTTTAAATCAGTGGGGTGCTCTGTGGATTGAGGTTTGTATTAGGAGAGGAGGGCTAGGATGAGGGGGTAATGGCACAGAGGAAAGAATGGGTGCGTCATCCCTCGCATGCCAATATCTACCCTCTTTCCCGTGCCGGGAACACCACCCCTTACTATCAACAATATTCTTATCACAGCGTCACCCTCCCCCTTAAAGACAGGGCTTAAATATACCTATTTTGCCTTTTTTATGAAAAGGGTGTGAAAAGCAAAAGATAAAAGCCGAGGGGTTCTTTCGAGTGAGTGTGACATCAGGATTCCATGTTCCACGTCCATTAGGTAGATGGTTTGGGATTTCACCACTCTTGGGGGAGTGTTACTATATGGATTGCACATAGAGAAGATAATCTTCGCTTTAAGCTTATTCTTCAGATAAATATATCGAGTTTTCCCTCCAGGTAAAGTGTTTGTTGTCAGTAACGCCCTCAGATTGTATAAAGAGAGCTTTTACAAATTGAATTCATATAATTGAGATAATTAGTGTTCCCCAAATATAACTGACCAGCCTTAGTATGTCTATTTGTCCCACGATTACGGCAAAATGAGTAAATAAATTTCAATGAAATTATTGGATCGTAGCAGTACGACTTATATAGGTTTATATGTTTTGTTTACATTCATTTCATGATTTAAAACGTGAACAATGGTTAATCTATTTGAATATCTTATATATTGTTTCTGTGTTCAACATACCTTTTTCTCAACTAATACAAAGCCTACACCGATGAATAAGGTATCAGGATATCTGATTTTTTACCGACCTCTGACATAGCATACTCGGTTTACGTTAAAACACATGGTTGGTTTAAAATTCAAGTTAAAAGAAAAATCTTACAATAGTTTTGTATCAATTACCGAAAATAAACTCTCTTGGATATTCTGTGTATGGTATACACCTCGCTGAGTGTTTAATTTTAACAATCCAACTAAAGACTAAATCTTTTTTTTTCTGTAGGAGGGAAGAGGGGAAGGTTAAGCTATTTAAAAATTGTATATCTCTTCAAGGAGCTGAGCAGGTATGTTAAAATCAATAAAAGTATTTTATGTATACTCTGGAGTGGCAAAAGTGAGGACCGCCACATGTCTAGTTATGGCTATGACTTCAGGAACAAATAAGACCCGATGATATAGATTCGGTGATAAGCTCAAAGATTACATATTCACTCATCAACCCACAACTTTATTTAAGTGTAATTAAACATTAGTCACATGGTCCATATCTATTCTTTATTCAATTGTCTTCATGCATGCAACAAAAGTTATTCAAAGATATTTCAAAGAGCTACGTTGATTGTCATGACGGATAATCCTAAATATCTTAAGATGGCATCCCGATGGTGGAGGGCGCTCAACTGCGCTCTGTCATTGAGCGTTGGAGAGAGGCAATCATTGGATGTCCCACAACACCCCATCCTGTTGAGTGTTCGATTCCCACACTAATGTGGCTATGTACAGTTTCATTAAATACCCCAAGTACACATGTAAGTGAATCAATAAGAACGGGGCTCAACTGACGCTCAGTGTTAACTTGAACACTAAGGAGAGACAGTTTCACTTGAGATTATTCAGAGTTTTATTCATTTAACTGCATAGTTAGAAAATTGATAATGTGTATATTTTACAATTATTTTTATTCGCGTAACGAACAACCCATGTGACACACCACTAACAAACAAGCTTCAATTTGTGAGCTGAATATCCCTTTGTAAAGATTCTTACTTACAATGAGGTTGTTTCATATATTGCTTTGGAAATTAAACAATTCCACTGGCAAAAGCAAGGTTTTTTTTATGTTGTAGAAGCCCCTGGAACAATGAATGGCGATATCTATAACCGGATGTATGCCATGAACCCAAATAACGCAGTGTGCTACTAAGTGATTATGTAGCTCTATGTCTTCAAAGGTCAAATTTCATTTGAAAAGCTACGTATCATGATAAACCAATTAGTTCACAAATCACTGCGATTATTAGAGGATCATCCAAACTGTATCAGTAGACTATTAAAAAGGGATTAAAACTAGCTTTAAATCCCTAAAAAATTGTGTATAATCTAGAATTAAGATAGTATTAATAGTTATTGCATGTTTTAAATCAAATATATATTTAACTATATATCAATCACAAGTTTATAGTTAAATATACTTATATATGTTACCATCCAAACCCGATTTTCAGGACAGACTGGATTGAACTAGGCCAAATGTATACATCCCGCCGCTTGTAGTATAAACTTGTACAGCCTGAAGTTCTCAGGCAGTTCTAGTTTTAATACTTCATAACCCATACGGTTAATCGACCTTGGACAGGTTTCATCATTCACAGTTCACGCGCAAATATTGTCAGATAACCTAACCTAGCCTAACCTATTCTAAAACTGCTTTGACCTAATAAAACTGTAGGCTATACTAATTTATTCTATGATATATGCCAAAATTTCAGGATTAACTAATTTATACTAGACTAAACTAGCACATCCTGAGGATCTTATGATGTATCAATTCGGCCCAGTTCGATCTAACTTAGTTTGTTCTCTAATCGGGTTTGGATGGTAATATGGTAACATCATATATATATATATATATATATATGATGTTACCATAATACCATATATATATAATATAATAATAATATTTAGCACCACGTCTTACTACCCGTTCGGGTTATACGCTTTAAGTACTAATTACTCTAATGGATTAGGAATTGGGAAGGTTGAATTAGAGGAAGTGGAGGGAGAGTGGAAAACCATTTAGGAAAAACCGCCCCCAGTTCACCCGACCGAGATTCGAACCTCAATCTCCCCGTCCTCAGCAGTCGAGCTAAACACGACAAGCGCTATACCTATATATATATATATATATATGATGTTACCATATTACCATCCAAACCCGATTCGAGAACAAACTAAGTTAGATCGAACTGGGCCGAGTTGATACATCATAAGAACCTCAGGATGTGCTAGTTTAGTCTAGTATACAATTTTATTTAATAGTATATATATATATACTATTAAATAAAATTAGTGAAAGAGAGAAAAATAGTGAGAAATTAGAATTAGACTATTAGTTTTATCATGAAACATGTAAGTTAAATTTACTAACTCCTCACATGTCAACAAGGAGTCAACGACACACTAACATTGTAATTATTAGTAAATCTTCAAGAACATGGCATTTATTTTATCGAGGAAAAGACTATGAAGTATTTATTCTATTGAATAATTAAATAACATACAAATCAATACATTCTTAATATACGTGTCACCAAATTCTTATGTCGTTTTTATGTATCAATTATCTACGAAAGAATAAACCATTTTTCTCAAATCTTGTTTAGTAAAATACATGTAAAGGTATTTATTTTCGCTTTTGGGTAAACTTAGTCACCTGCGTGGGGAATTTAAATACTTTAGGACATCTGTAAACTGTTAGCAATAGTAACGGTTGGAAGTGAGAGGAAATATTATTTTTAAACATGAGACAGTTAATTATTCATACAATGGGGAAGTACAATGAACGTACTATGGCCAATCTTACAATAAACCACATACGGTCAAACGTTTACCAAATATAGACTGGATAAAAACCTGTTGGAAACTTTTGACTGCACGTGCGTGACATTTAACAATACCCATTGAGATTTGCGAAGTAAGGGTGTTTGTTACCAATCTGAAGTGTTGTTACGCTGTTCAATTACAGGTTCGATTGAGATACCGATCACTGTAGCGTCATTTTCTTCCATGCTGCACATCACATTGTGTCCAAGGTGGGGGTAGGTTTCAAATAGAACGTTCCTAATCCCATCCAGTATCTATTATATGTTAATATTCTTATTTCTCTATACAATTATTTGTTAGTTGATTGCCTAACAACTACCCTTCTTTGTTACGTTTTGGGTTTAGTAAATCTTTGGGACAACTTGTATCTACAAGATAAATAATAAAAATTTTGGAATTAATATACGTAGCTTTTTAAACAAATCGGAGATTGTGTAGTCTATACCATGTAGGTATATAGGTAGGTATCTAATAAAATTTTATAAAAAAATATCATGCCTCGCCACCGATTAAAACTAGTATATTGCGTGTATTGGATGATTTTACTTTCATTGTCATAACCTTAAATAAAATAAGTACTATATATAATTCCGTGTCTAATTTTCATGGGCTTTTAGAAAATGTAAGCTATTTGGGTCCAAAATATATATTGTTTTACTATTTTATTAGTTTTATTCTTTAGGTATTGATACAATATAACTAAAGTGAACACTTTAGAACCCAGGATTGACGTATGAATATATGATAGTTAATCTAGTAGCTCTAATAGCTGTGAAAGCTTTATTGTATACTCAGTGCTTTTTCTAATTAAATTTTTTAATGATCAACTGTACTGATTTCCATGAACCGATTCATTGAGATAGCACTCGAGTAAGTTAAGGGTTTACTATAAAATTTGTTTAGGTTTAGTTGTATTTTAACATCGCATCCTACTACCCGTCCATGTTATACACCTCAATATTATTATTATTATTATTATTATTATTATTATTAGCAGCACCGCGTCTTACTACCCGTTCGGGTTGTACGCACTTACGCTAATGTGTAATGGTAGGGTGATTGTGAGATTAAATGGAGGACATACAGTTTAACGTGGAATCCGAACCACGGTGGAGGCCTGTCGTTCCCCACATTCACAGAATATGTGTAGATGCTCTTCTAAGGTGTAAGCGAAGCACGTCCCATACTAAAAAAGGAAGACTGAAATACTATTCTCCTTTTTTATTCTCTTTCCCTGCTATAATTCCACCCCCATCCGGCCTCGTGGAATACTTTTCAGTGTACCAAGCTACCGGCCTTGTGGTTTTGGGTTCTATTCCAGGCTGCCAACTTTGTTGTTTGGTTTCACAAAAGGGTAATCATCCCAACTGTCATCAGGTTCTGATTAGTAGGCCTTAATTCAGATTAGGAATTTATATTTGTTCTACGCTCTCATATTCACTATCATCCTCTCATCAGTACATGGAAAGAGCCTCCACATAAATAATGTACGATCCGGGCGTCGCCTGGGAATAGGTGCAGTATCTAAGTACAGGCTAATATTCCAACAAACCTGAGCTACTGAGTCTGTAGCTCTGTCGCACATAAATAAAACAGTGACACACTCCCTCACCCCCCTTTCCCCTGTGCTTTCTAGTTTCATATATACGTACCACCATCAGTACCTTTCGGAGGCTTAGCTCGGACTAAAGTCTTGGTTATATAATTATAATATCACATTTTAATAAGATACACTAAGATGATTTCAATGTAAAAATTACTTGGTTTATAAAGGATATAATTCGTATCCTTAATTAATTCAGACTTTAAATACTTTTTTTTTGTAGATTATGAAATTTATTGTAATAAAAAAGTAATTAATTTAGGTGTTTTAACTTGAAATTTTTAAGGTATTTAATTTGTATAATTTATACAATCCGCATCGGTGGACAAAACATTGGATTATTCCAGTGTGGTTTTCTATTAGTGCGGAGGTCAGGAATCGAATCCATAGCAAGGTGCACAAAAGATATTATTTGAAAATTGTTTCTTACTCTCTCTCTCTTTATTCCTCAAATAATAAAAATATGGACATTTTTTTTTCTAAATTCTAGCTTCCTCATCCTTACACCAATCAGTGTAAATACGCCTGTAGCTCAGGCTAGACCCAATACACAGGTCACATAAATACATAAGATAAGACTTAGAGGTCTTTTAAGCCGTCTTTGAATTACGTAAGGCTTTTTTTCATCATTTTTGATCATCCTCTTCCCCCCGTGTAAGGGATCGTAAGAAGATTTTCCACCCTCCCTCCCCCCGTCTGTAATTTTTTACTATTTTGAGAACTAGATTATATTAATAAGTTCATTGTTAAAACAAACCGCTCGTTAGATGGATGCTGACCTCTTCATTCAACCCATATATTTGGTGAACTAGATTATATTAATAAGTTCATTGTTAAAACAAACCACTCGTTAGATGGATGCTGACCTCTTCATTCAACCCATATATATTGGAGAACTAGATTATATTAATAAGTTCATTGTTAAAACAAACCGCTCGTTAGATGGTTGCTGACCTATTCATTCAACCCATATATTTGGAGAACTAGGTTATATTAATAAATTCATTGTTAAAACAAACCACTCGTTAGATGGATGCTGACCTCTTCATTCAACCCATATATTTGGAGAACTAGATTATATTAATAGATTCATTGTTAAAACAAACCGCTCGTTATATGGATGCTGACCTCTTCATTCAACCCATATATTTGGAGAACTAGATTATATTAATAAATTCATTGTTAAAACAAACCACTCGTTAGATGGATGCTGACCTCTTCATTCAACCCAAATTTTTTCCACTTCCAGCCTGTCGTAGTTTCATATTCCTTATAATCTATCTTTAGACCAGGACAGGTACAACATCCAGTCCCATTACCGTTAATTCATCACTGTGATAGGGTAAACCCATTACATCAATGATACATTTTTTTAGCCATATTGGGAATCGAACCCGATACCTTTAGCTCAGTATACAGACATGCTACCGAATGATCTAAGGTGTCGGATCAAATAAAGATGAATATTTTTCAGACATATTTTCAGCGAGAGTCTCACATGATTGGATCACGGGTGAAAAAATTGTGTTCATAAGGTTTTTATTATAATAATGAAGTGTAAAGAGATGTGTTTTAATGTTGACTTGACGTTAGTGATACATTCCCCAATACAGTATTAGTACTGTTTATAGTGTTCAGTGATGTTAAAGTACTGACGCATGCGCATAAGAACTTAGCTGTCTCTCATTAATAACTTGAACAGCGATTTCCTTCTATTTTAGACTCAAGGACAAAAGTAGAACTAAATATTATTGTTTGTAGTGTCAGTCCCCTATGGGAAATGGTTTTAAATAAAGTAATATATTTATAGTTTTAAAAAAATCTGTTTGTTCCAAAGTATTAATTTTAATCCACACAAATTTAATCTATTTTAAAGAAATAATTATATTTTTGCTTTTAGCCTTAATCATATAATGTGATTGTAGATTGGTTGGAGTCAGGTTGGAAGGATGTCTTGGATAGAAAGTTCTCAGAATAGGGTTAATTAGTGACCCTCGTTCAGGTGGCCAATAACTTTACAGTTCCTCGAGTACAGAGTCAGTGAGCATTAACAACTACCAATACATGTATAAAAACATAAACAGTGAAAATGTACGTCACAATTTTCGTAGCAGCTACTTTGCTGGATCATTCATGGAATATATGATCAGTATTTGAAAAAAAAAATATGAAAATATCACCCAAATGCACGAGAACTATACTGGATTGCAACTCTAAGGTTTGGAACATTTTCAAACTATTTAAACAAATACAGTAAAGATAATCCATCTCCCATCCTAAACAGTAGATCAGTCCTACCACTTTACAACAAGGCTAGGCACAAATTCCCTGGTCAGCCCTATTTGACTGAGCATAGTAAGTTCTCGTTTTAACTTGACTTTATTTTCAGGATTATTGTCATGTGAGTGAACCAATAATTAAGTTAAAGTAGTGTATATATATATATACACTACTTTGACTTAATTATATAACCCGCCTCAGTGGCGTAGTTGGCTAACGCGCTTGTGTTGAGCTCGACTGCTGAGGATGGGGAGATCGAGGTTCGAATCTCGGTCGGATGAACTGGAGGTGATTTTTCCTAAATGGTTTTCCACTCTCCCTCCACGCAAATGTGGGTTCACTTCCTCTAATTCAACCTTCCCAATTCCTAATCCATTAGAGTAATTAGTACTTAAAGCGTATAACCCGAACGGGTAGTAAGACGTGGTGCTAATTATTATTATTATTAATTATATTGTGAGAAGGACGTCTTAAACCATGTGAACGGTTATTATATTTAACTAAATATAATGTACTTTGAATATGGTAATATGACTTAACTAACTAGTATAACTTGAGCAACAAGAAATATAAATGGTACGGTGCGCCGCACAGATTTATCTCGCTTTAATCCTAAAATATACATCGACTAAAAACTCTTAAGATTTGTGAAACGAAATAATAAGTCTATACATTGTTGTAGGAACACTACACCAAAGATCATAAATGAAATAATATACACAATTAATACTCTATATCCCTAGTAACTAGGAGCACTGTTACAGTAGAATTGAGAAAAGAGATACATCTTGGTCCACCAAAGAGAATAAAAATTAAAAGTGTATATATATATATATACTTTTAATTTTTATTATATATATATATATATTTATAGCTTAGAGATTATTTGTTATATAAAATATATGTCAAATAAATTATTTGTATTTTTAATAGTACTACATCTTTACAATGATAAGTTATTTTATATATCAAATAGTTGTGGAGAAATGATGAAATTTGATAAATTTGACACATGTAAAATACCCTCAAAGTCATGTTTATAAGAAAATGAGAACTGCCATCTTGTTTATAATAATAAATAGTGTCTGGATATAGAATATAATCAAAATCGTTTGAGCAAATTTCAAGAAAATCAATTTTTGTCTCCGTTTGTCCTTCAGTGAACTACCCTTAGATATAGGTTAATATCTAATTCCGAGAACCCCTCAGGGGAGCTTTATATAAACTCTAGATGCCAAGTTCCAGCCCAACTGGTAAAACAGTTTCGGCTCTAGCCCGAGGTACAGACAGACAGACAGATGGTTGGAATTGCGAGAGCAGCATTTTTGGTTTCAGGGGGTCATGAAACGTCAAGATTTATCAAAATTTTGAGTTCAATTTTTTTGACGATTACTTTCTCTCCAAGGTGTCGAGAAAAATTTAAAATTAGCTTGAAATCCAAAGAGAAATGTTAAGACTGGAATAACGATAGTAATATTACATAACTATTTCTTAACATGTTGTACTGCACTTGTCAATTATTGAACGGAGGGAGTGAGGTCTACTGTTGACTCAACTGTTATAAGTAAGACAACATGATCCAATAATGTATTCCTGGTGTCGAACCAGTGGTCACCCTACCTGTAACCCCTGGGGCTGAACGATGCAAGCCGTCCAGAAGGAAGCGAGTGATCCCCACCTAGGCACTATATTCCTACGCTCATGGCTAGTAATCCCGGCCGTCTACCTTGCTCCTGGAATACTAACATGGACATTAGCCACCCCCCTCGTCGCCCAAACCCTGTCTTGTAGAGAGAGAGAGAGAGAGAGATACCCCCGGTGGTCACTACACTGACCTGGCATTACACGCCAACTGCGGCCACAACAGCTTTTTATTGATTCTACACGCGCCTGTTTTCCACACAACGTAGCACCCTAATCTTCACCCTGACATCAACATACTTGCTTTGATATACAGAACTAATAACATTTGTTAATAAGGTATTTATTGGGATTTATATCTATAATATGAAGATAAATAATGACAACCCTCATTTTTAAACATTTTAAATATAGTGAAATCAATTTTTGGAAAATATCTGGTTGAAAGGTGTTTTTCTTACGAGGCTATTTTTAACATCATATTTGTTCTTTTTCCTTGTTTTTCAATATCTTTAATAAAAAGTATCATAAATTAAAATATTTATTTAAATTTCACACTAATTACATATCTAGTGTTCAATAAAATTGTCGGTTATGATTATTTACATGAAACGTAAATATTGATTATAGAACAAGCTTAAAATAAAAGTGTTGGTTATATATTATTAGCAACAAGTCTTACTACCCGTTCGGGTTATACGCACTTACGCTAATGTGTAATGGTAGGGTGATTGTGAGATGAAATGGATGACCTACAGTTTAACGTAGGATCCGAACCACGGTGGAGGCCTGGCATTCCCCACATTCACAAGATGTCTTGTCAGAGGTGAAGGAAGGGTTTGGCAATCAGATAAATCTGTGCCGGGACCGAGGATTGAACCCCGGCCGCCAGCATAGAAGTCTGACACCTTACCCCTAGACCGCCAGGTCACCCGTAGGCCTAGAACCCGCAGTATACAAACATATATATGATGTTCAATATATATATTAATTAAGATAATTCTCGATGTTGGAGAAATGATGTCTTGTTCTATTGCTGCACCCCTGTTACTCGACAAGAGAGAATTATAATCAATCACTAAACCAATTGAGGATCACCAACGATAAATGATTACCTCTCTATGGGAAACAAATGGACCGTTCCATGCCACATGACTCATGTTCTGTTTGATTAATCTAAATCTATTTATTTTTAAAAAAAATTAAAAAAAATTGTTTATATTTTAATCCCTCTCTTTATTCGCAATTTTATCCAATACAAAAATACAACATTCTATAAGAGAGGATTATCAAACCGCTGGTAAAATTGTGTGTGTGTCCCGGTGTACTCACGGAAGAGCTTCAGCTGAAACTAAATATAGTGAGAAATGTGCAATTATTAATTAAGGTTACCTACCCACCGCCGTGGGGTTTATTAGTTGACAGTGAATAATAATCCAATTAGATGATTACACTGGGGGATTTCCCATTCATTACCAAGTCGAGTGTTGGCCGCTAATCCCGTAACACCCCCCCTTCCCCCACCCTCCGATCCCTCAAAATGAGGGTCGGAATCTGGCTAGGAGGGGTGGGATGGAATATAAGCTCTTCACTACAACTGGCGAAAAGAATAATTTATTCTTGTCACAATTATTAGCTGGCCAGAACAGCCTCCTCCTCCCCCGCACATAATCATCCCCCCCCTACCCACCACTACTCCACGGAACGAGCGGAACCAGAAGGTTATGTAGATGGCGCCCAGCCCGTTCAACAAATTGTGGGATTATAACGACACCGTGAATATGGGGACAACCGTGCGATCTTCAATGGGAAATATAGAACCCGGCCACTCTAGCTCATCCGCCATTAACATACTTTTGGGGTGAATTGTGTGTCAAAGCTGCATAATAACTAAATTCAGGATTAGTTCTTCCATGTTTCGTTTACACTCAGAATGTCAAGTTTCGTAAAATTAGAAAATTTCAGTTGGAATAGATTTTTTTTTTTAATTTGTATCAAAATAGAAGATATCATACAATGGACCATTCTCTGTTCTGTTTCTATATAACATTTTCTGGTTTACTGAAAGCTCTAGTTAAGGGCAGAGGACAAAAAAAAATTGTCACGTGGACAAAATCATTAATATCCCATTTCCCAACCAATTAGCCGGGAGATAATATACAATATAACGCTTTTACCAGAAAACTATTTGAAGTGCGGATTTCTGCAGCAAAGCTAGGCTGGTTTTAGTCAAATATTTTAAAATATTGAGTTCTCCATTTAATTTTACTTTTTTAATGGTAGTAAAATTGCTTCAGTGATCTCAATCTCATTGTTTTCTAAAAAAAAATTAAGAAAACTGAACCATCACATATTTGTAACCGAAGATTTCTAAACGTCCATCGTATACTCTGCCTTAAAATATGAGTGAAGAATGATTCTGGACACGGGATGATTCCTGGATAGCTCAGTGGTTAGAGCATTGGCGTACTAAGCCAAAGGCCCTTAGTTCGATTTTCGTGTCCAGATGTCATTTTTCAATTTTCAGGATATTATATTAATTATCATTGTTATGTATGTATGGTAATCAGTTTATGAATTATTTGTTAAACAAAACATTAACAACACATTCCCCGGTCCCGGCAAAGATTTATCTGATTACCAAACCCTTCCTTCACCTCTGACAAGACATCTTGTGAATGTGGGGAATGCCAGCTCTCCACTGTGGTTCGGATTCCACGTTAAACTGTAGGTCCTCCATTTCATCTCACAATCTCCCTACCATTTACACATTAGCGTAAGTGCGTATAACCCGAACGGGTAGTAAGACGCGGTGCTAATAATAATAATAATAATAATTAACAACACACGATTATCGAATGGTTCATTCTACTACGCCAAACCAATATGCAATCATCTATAATACTAAGTACTTCCCATAAGTGATAAAATTTGTTTACCACTGGATTATGGATCTTATTTGACCACTTTCTTCTCAAGTAATTCAAGACCAATGATATAACGGGCTCCTCTGTGGTACGCGTTCCTACTTCTCTGTAATTTAACGGTACTTCATCATCAACGACATTAATAAAATTATCATCCTCTATAGAATCCGGAAGGGGCAACCGCGACATTACCATCGCCCATCGCTGTAATCGCACAACAGAATGAACAGGGACATTCTTGGTCGAACTAAAGATATACGTTAGAGGTTGGTGGTCTGTTATCACCAAAAACTTGTTCCCCCGTAGCATTTTGTGAAATTTCTTAAACTCCAATAATGCCCTCCCGTTCAAGCTGACTATAATGTTGCTTCATAAAAAACATAATTAGTTGTAGTAAGGAACAATATATATTCTAATTGATAAAAATAGAAATCAATTGAAAGAGCAAAGAGTAAGCCAAAACATTTTTAAGTTTTGATATAAATGATGAAGACAATATATTTGAGTTTACTTGTCATAAAAGTATATGATTTAAAAGGATTGTGATAAAATAAATTTTGAATAAAAATTAAAATATAAAACTAGACATTATACACAAACATTAAAAATATGAGTCAAAGCAACACATACATAACCAGAACAAAACATATTAAGTACATGTATTAAATGTATATATATATTATATATTATATATATATATTAAATGTATATATATATCTTTTTACACCATATTAAGATACATATATATATATCTTAATATATATATACTATATTAAGATATATATCTCTTTTACACCATATTATATTGTTCCTCTAATATTCTTATAATATTCTTATATCTTTTGGACACATGTCTCTTTAATATTTTGTAGTTATTGAATTGTGATATCATAAATTTCCTGAAATACAAGAACAAGTAACTTACAAGTTTTCAAAACAGAATAGGTATCATTTCTCAAACTCTTTAACTTCATTATAACTAACTTTATTGTATTTTATCAATACCATACACTTTATTATAAGTTTGACTCATTTCTTTAATACATGTACTTAATATGTTTCGTTCTGGTTATGTATGTGTTGCTTTGACTCACATTTTTAATGTTTGTGTATAATGTCTAGTATTATATTTTAATTTTTATTCAAAATTGATTTATCACAATCCTTTTAAACCATATACTTTTATGACAAGTAAGCTCAAATCTATTATCTTCATAATTTATTTCACAACTTAAAAATTTGTTGGCTTACCTTTGCTCTTTATATTGATTTCTATTTTTATCAATTAGAATATAATGTTTCTGCCGGATAAAGCGTTGATGACGCAAGGCTATACGCCACTCCACCCCGTTCACTTTGCGGCTAATTACGTCACCAACACTGTATGCACATCAATCTAAAGTTAATACTATTGGTAATTTACGGTTAAACAGTGTCAGCTGAACCTTTAGCAAATGGCTGTTTACTGTTTGCAAAGGCTTCCCTACAACTATCAGTCCATTCCCTTGGAACGCCCGACTTTGTAAGTTCATACAAGGGTTGTAACAATACTGCTGACATCCTTATAAACGTATGGTAGTAATTAATTAACCCCATATATGCCTTTAATTGAGTTACATCAGCTGGGACTGGGGCTGATAATATTGCCTCGAGTTTTCTGTCTGCAGGAAATAACCCTGCACCACATGGTACATGTTCTACAAATGTATTAAAAAATACACTTTTATGAAAATTAATTTTAATATTATGATTGTTTAAACGTTCTACAACTTCCATAAGAACCCCCCCTGAATTCTAATTCATCCCTACCTCCCAATATTATGTCATCAAGGCAAGCTGCGACTTTATCTATTCCCTGAAGCACTCTGTCAATTACAGGTTGGAAAATGCTAGGTGCAAAGTTTAAGCCAAAACACAGCCTTTTGAACTGATAGAGGCCTTTAATTGTAATAAACTTCCCATTCACAGATTTTAACCTAATCATACATTTCTCTATAGGTACACTACGAAAATATTTTGTGATATATATAAACCAAATCACCACAGTCTATTTCAAATTTTATCTCCTTAGAATTTACTAGTATACGCATAACAACTGGTTTACTACCCTCAGATGCTTCACATTGTCCAACAGTCTCTAAACAACAAACTTCTGTCCTGTCATCAATATCCACTTGTTTAATATGATACATTTTAACAATATGACCTTGACCATTACAGTTGAAACAAATACAACAATTAAGATTTACGATAGACTCTTTTTGATTATGGTTAGAGGGCCCACAAAATTTACACTTATGTATGTAGGATGTAGTTGCAGCATTGTTATCATATAGGTTAGACTGTGTAGTGATATTGGTTTGGATTACTCTAAAATATATAAAAAGTCATGGATAAAGGTAATTTTTCTTTAAAGTAACAATTGTAGAGTATCCTTTTATGTTTCATCCACGAAGAAACACGCGCTTTTCAGAAATAATGTGAAAAGGATTACACTATTAAAATATATCTTTTATACAATTTTTCCTGTTAAAAGAACATCTCCGCAGTATTTGGCAAAGGACGCCCTATACCAATAAGAAGCAAGCCTTAACAACACGTGTCGCCAGGACCCTTTCTATTAGTTAGTTTTTACACTGTTGACGAAGGGACCAAGAGGCAAGGGGTATGCCATATATAAGCCGCTTATGAGTATGGTTAAGGGCACAAGTCCCACATACAAGCAACGTCACACAAGTCAGTCAGTCACAAGCAACTCAGTCAGGGACTCACTGGCACTATCACTGGCTCTCACAGTCGCAGTCTAACACAGAATACAATAATTTACGTAAATATCACAAGTATGCATTGATATAAAGTATTTAATTGGAGTATGTATAAGTAATTAACAGATGTAATTTGGATAAACCGTTTGGAAATAATCAGCCATCAATTGTTCTCTTTCTTTCATTTATTAAATATACCGATTTAATTAGTGCTCGACCACGGAGCAATTAACAGCTAGTTAAACGGTATCTATTCCGTACAGTTATGATAGGCGCTCGACCACGGAGTTATAGACAACCGAAATATTATCACATCAATATTATATCAGGGAATAAATCCGTACTGTTTGAACTGGCCGCTTGAGCGGTTTCCAAAGGCACCTTGATTACTCCTGAATATATTTTTGTGAGAACTTTCTTTACGATTTTTAACGTTCTCATCTGATTGAAGTCACCGATATTACTTGACTTTTGTATCATTAATTTAGACTGAACAGAAACAGTCTCAAAATCTCTCGCAATTCTACACGCATCTTCAAAACACAATATTGACGGTTCAGCCACTAACCTATTAACTAAGGCTTCCTCATCGATTAACTTATCTCTAAGCGTTTGGTCCCAAAATGTTCCAAAGCCACAACTTGACGCAATTTGTTTGATTGACATAATAAAATCGTAAACGGGCTCACTGACATGTTGGCGCCTTTGATTAAACTTTAAGCACTCTGCTGGAATTAACTTTGTAAGTGAAAAATGTTCAATCAACACATTAACCGATTCTACGTATGACTTTTGAAGAGTATCAAAAGCTAACAAGCTGTTTTTAGTACTGTATACAGTTCTGTCCCTATTGACACTATAAACGTAGAGACTCTCTCACTTTCTTTAGTTTTATTTACTTTGAAAAACGCCGTTAACCGTTCCAAGTTGTTTTCAAAAGGTTCCACTTGTGGTTCATAACGAGGAACAAGACTGACGGAATTTATTATTGTAGTACTTGTATCGTTATCCGACATTTTAAATTTAAATGGGCGTGACTAGTGCAAATGTAATTTTAAATACACAACGTAATTTAATTTCAAGACGTATTGTTTTCATAACGTAGTTTCGTCGTTGTCATTGTTATGTATGAATGGTAATCAGTTTTTGAACCATTTGTTAAATAAGACATTAACAAGACACGAGTATCTCCAGGAATGGTTCTTTTTATTTTACTAGGAACCCGCCTCGGTGGCGTATTTGGCTAACGCGCTAGTCGTGTTAAGCTGCTCGACTGCTGAGGACGGGGAGATCGAGGTTCGAATCTCGGTCGGGTGAACTGAGGGTGGTTTTCCTCTCTCCCTCCGCGCAAATGCGGGTTCACTTCCTCTAATTCAACCTTCCCAAATCCTAATCCATTAGCGTAATTAGTACTTAAAGCGTATAATCCGAACGGGTAGTAAGAAGCGGTGCTAAATAATAAAAATAATATTTTACTAGGAAACACTTACAAGAACATTGTACAAGACTAGCCATGCCAGTCTTGCCAACTTGTTAGCTTCACAATTCTCTCGACATAAAATGTATTTCAGACAACCCAAAATGACAATTGCCACTAGGTGTCAGCACCACGCTGATGTCTTGTTATTTGATCCAATTCCCGCCCTTCTCCCCTAATGGCTCTAGGCTCGCTCGTCCCGCGATTTTCTTACCATAACGGGTAAAACTGTGATATAAGCGTCTTTTAGCCTCAAGGTAGACAGCCATGAAACTCTCTCGTGTGAAATAATTAATAAGTTCTCAAGAAACAATATTGCAGCACACCAGCTATCATCTCATCACTCCAGATATTATCAGTGACCATTCGCAAAGGTATGATCATAGTTAATTAATCGTTTGTTCTCTGTTTGATAATTTAAGTTAAGTGTAGAAAATCGCGCCTGTTAACATCTCACACTTACAAACCGCCATCAGAATGTCATCTTAGAGGACGTGGTTGATTGAATATAAAATGATATTTTATAAAACTGCTATTTATTCAAAGACTTCATAATTTGTTCTATTATTTTAGTTTTTAAGTCTACCATACCAAATTTTTAATATCTATTCCTATCATTTGTATCAATATTATAGCTTGACACAATATATTTAAAAAATAAATATCCGACTCATGTATCTTATATAAAATGATATTGTTATACCTATTAAATAGTTATAAGTTAATTTATAAAAAATAAATATTAATTTAGTTAATAGTTGTGTTTAATAGGTATTGTAAAATAATTATTGTTTTTTTTATAAAATGTATCTTCCAAAATATTACAAATTGTAAGAGTGAGCTCTTGTGCCTTGAATAAATATATAGCAAAATGTAGTTTCATTTGTAGCTTATGCATATTAATCCTGTTATAAGCAGATATTTTAAAAAACCGTTGCTCCCCGTAAAATAAATAAACAACTTAACCCATAAATAACATAAACATAAAGAATGTATCTCATGTGTAAACAAGTCCTCCAAATGTCACCTCTTAGCCACCGCTAAGAGGAGCTGTCCAACACCATGCGCTGTGCACTCCGGGAAACAAACTCATTACAAGATATCCAACTCTAATATTTGCCCGGTTAGTCAGTCGGTAAGCAGTAACACGAATATTTTTTTAAATAAAACGAGACCACTGGACCTAGGTTAGAGACCCTTGAAACAAGTTACGGGAAATGACTCCCAAAATACCCCTTTCTTACCTGTATCTTACGTTCACATACTGCGGAATGGAAAAAAAAAGTACACTTTGGAAATTAGCACAAGGAGAACCAAATTGATAGTTTGTGATACAGAAAATATGAATCAATGTTTTTACCATGTACACTACACTTTTTTGTTAATAAATAGTAATAATAATAATAAATGTGTTTTATGTCTATTAAGCCTACATTAAATATTTTTAACATATATCATGTTCTTCCCTACATATATACGTCTGAGCCAGATAAAAGATAAACTTTTAAAAAAAAAGCCTAATTATCTACAAATCCGAACCCTTCCTTCACCTCTGACAAGATGTGTATTAATCACAGCTTGTGAATGTGAGGAATGCCAGGCCTCCACCATGGTTCGGATCCCACGTTAAACTGTAGGTCCTCCATTTCATCTCACAATCACCCTACCATTACACATTAGCGTAAGTGCGTATAACCCGAACGGGTAGTAAGACGCGGTAATAATAATAATAATAATAATAATCTACAAATGATGACATTCAGGCTATGTGAACACAGTCGACAAAATGTCCAAATACTTTTTCGTCGTTACTATGTGTTCAATAAGTTTGGTTGTAAGTGTGTACACAGAACTGTGTTTCGTCGGTTGAAAAGGACTGTGGAGGGCCACGACATTGCGACGACTTATTTGTCTTACTACAAGGAGGCGCCTAGTCCAATCAAGTTCTGTCGTTACCCACCAGATTGTGCTTGGACCAGCCCTTGACTTCAGTCTAGTTTAGGGAACAAATATCGTATATAGTGTCCATCTATCGTTTTATTCTTCTACAATTGGTTTCCTGCTAGGAAATAGACTGTCAGGCTAGAGACTAAATTCTTTAAAACTGAAAACACTCATTGTATAGTAGGAAAAAAATGTATCGGAATAATTACTATAACGGTCAAAGCTCGTCGTTTAATATTGAGCAAAAATAGCACCTACTTCTTCTACTTCCATTAGGATAATGGATGTAATATAAGTTTATGGAACTTTTGTTTTTCCTGGTAACAAATATGATCCCCTTTGACACACACACACCGACGACGTGACTGTTTCGTCGTTCATCTGTTGCTTTGCAGCTGCTAGCCAGAAAGTGTACTTAAATTATTTGGGGTGAATACCATTATAATTAGTCCATACTATTTATGTTTCCAGCTAATAACTGCTTGGCTTTAAGATTATAAGATTATTATTGGAACAAAGAAATGTAAGCTCTAAAATCATTCTTTAATTTACACCTTTCAAAAAATTTGAAAAGATGTATAACAATAATTTAAATTAAATCAAAATTATTTTAAAAAGATTTTATTTGATTGTTGATAGTAAAACATTTATGAAATATTCTTCCCAAACATTAATTCTGTACTAAAGCAATATTCACTAAAAATTGTATTATTAAATAAACTAGTATTTACTTTTTATTTGGAATTAGGAACTTGAAAGTTAAAGACCTCACTTAAAAAGTGCGCCACCTATCCCTAACGACAGAAAAGTGTTTGTACAATCTGTTGCCTGTGTACACATGGTTTTAATGAACAGTAGTTGATAATATTTTATTCATTAAATAATATTTTTCAAAGTTGTTCTATACGTGATTAGGAATATAATTAAAATAAATGTAGTGTTCATTAGTATCATTATGTTTAATATAAATTTAAAATATAAATGCAAAAAAAACCGTAGAATAAAAGTTCAAAATTTTTAAGGAAATTTCAATGTAATATTGTTGATTTTGGTCCTTCACGTTTTTTCAATTATAATCACATAGTTGCAAGCTAATAAAATTAATGATTTTCATAACCATCCAATATCTGGTGTTTATGTAAATAAGTCTTAAGTCAAGCAATGTTTTTAAATATTGGTTAAGATCAGGAAATAAAAGAAAGCTTGGATGTTTGTTGATAAAAAGCCAATTGCAGATCGCGTTTAAAATAACAGACAAAAAAATCACTTTATTTTAACTTTTATGTTTTATAAGCTATTGTTGAAATGTTAAAAATACTTCTAGTTGAAATAGAAACAATCTCAGCACTTTTGATATTGTCATATTTCAGTAGTTGTCGAAAAATATATAACTACTTTGAAATTGGCTTGTATCACATGCACAGAAAAAAATTAGTCAATTTTCAATTCAACAACAAAAGACGTGTTTTCTTTCTTTATTTTCCCCTCCTTCCTCTTTGCTAGAGCAGGCAAGGAACAGTTACAAATCCAACATTCCCTCCGGTGGAATAGCGACAGAAGATGTGATTGTTTTAGTAAATTATTATTTGTTTGAAGTGAATGTTTAAAATCGCAGTGAAACGCCTCATAATATATTTCAGTAAATAAGAATATTCGTATATAATATCCGGCACTATGGGACTAATCGACATTTCTCTTCTACTAGACGAATACTCGAAAAATAAATACCGTAATTACTTTTGCCCCACTTGTATCAAATAATAATAAAATAAATATATTAAAAGTGTATTTAAATTATTTGGGGTGAATAACATAATAATTAATCCATACTATTTAAGTTACCAGCTAATAACTGCTTGGCTTTAAGATTATAAGATTATTATTGGAACAAAGAAATGTAAGCTCTAAAATCATTCTTTAATTTACACATTTCAAAAAATTTGAAAAGATGTATAACAATAATTTAAATTAAATCAAAATTATTTTAAAAACATTTTATTTGATTGTTGACAGTAAAACATTTATAAAATATGTATTTTCTATTATTATTCCTGTATTCTTCCCAAATATTAATTCTGTATTAAAGCAATATTCACTAAAAATTGTATTATTATGTAAACTAGTATCTACTTTTTATTTAGAATTAGGAACTTGAAAGTTAAAGACCGCACTTAAAAAGTGCGCCACCTATCCCTCTATTGAGCTAGTTCTATCCAGTCCACCTCATTACACCCTATCCCTCTATTGAGCTAGTTCTATCCAGTCCACCTCATTAAACCCTACCTCTATCTAGAGCTACTTCTATCTCGCCCACCTCATAACACCCTATCCCTATCTTGAGCTAGTTCTATCCAGTCCACCTCATTAAACCCTACCTCTATCTTGAGCTAGTTCTACCCAGTCCAACTAATTACACCCTATCCCTCTATTGAGCTAGTTCTATCCAGTCCACCTCATTAAACCCTACCTCTATCTTGAGCTAGTTCCACCCAGTCCACCTCATTACACTATATCTCTTTCAGGTCCATTCTAATGGTATCCTCCCATCTGTGTCTGGGTTTTCTCTCTGGTTTATTACCATTAGCTCAGCCAGTGAATACCTTTAACTTGGGTATAGTTTCTTCCATTCGTGCTAAATGTCCCGCCCACCATGACCCACAAGATTTTATTGGCCTAGCAATTTATGATTGTAATTACAAGCTACATAATCCTTCAAAATGTAGCCTCCACCACTACTCAATATATTCATCTCATTTTGGACAAAGTAGTTTAATAACTAAGTACTTATTTTTAGAACACCCTAATTTATTATCGTGTATTTTAAGGTACCATATTTTACAGCCATAAGGAATCGACCAGTAAATTTATTGTATTGTGCATTTTAAGTTAAAAGTTGAATGAGTGTTACATTTAATATAAAGAGAACCTGTAACGATAAAATGGTAAAGTGATTGTTGGTTAAAACTATTTGACCTTGAACCAAACCGCTGTCCAGTTGTGATGTTTTTTAATCAACATAACCATTATATTAAAATTCCACTCCAAAGCGGCTTTATGTATGTATGTATGTATGTATGTATGTATGTATGTATGTATGTATGTATGTATGAGCGTGTTGGGAATATATAATTCGTAGCCCAGTTTTTGGAAAATATTAGCTTGTATTAATGTACTGTTGCCCAGGGGACGTTCGAACGTACTAACTGTTAATCCTTTCATGTCCTGATGGAGTGAAGTGATGGTGATAGTGGGTATGATGGTGATGGTAGGTATGATGGTGATGGTGGGTATGATGGTGATAGTGAGTATGATGGTGTGTAACCAGTGGAAACTCTTAAACCCAACTTAAGTTTAATCACTCTAACCCTGGTGACATTTGGGATGGTTCCCCTTTTGGGGAAATTAACCACGTTATCATTAATTGAACCAGGGGCCCTTAGATTCGTAGCCAGGTGAACTGACCACTACCACGGTGCGGGTTAGCGGGTTAGTAATATTTCTTCGTGAGTCAGTTGGGCTAATATTTATACTAGATACAGATTAACTTAGAAAAATTCACTTAAAATTAAAAACACATACATTTACTGAATGCAGGATGTATTTGATATGAAAAAAGTTAACTGTTAATTTATATCCGAGGCACGCTCGTATTTAATCTGATTGTCTTCGGTCAGTAACTTTATATATTATATATTCATAAAGAGCTAATTTAACTGTGTTCTACATATAATATATCAAAGGTGCAATATAATTTAAATTAATGTTATTGTTCTTGCACAAACTCATTTTTCACCTAGCCTTTGTGATAAAATTAAAACACAATGATTTTCGAAAGCACTTATAAAAGGATATACTGTAGTTTGTTAATACAATAATGGTTTAGAATTCGTGTTAGTCATATTCATATTACATTGATGCATCAAATTGTTTAGCAGTCTTCAGTTTATTTGATGTGTAATTGTTAAATAAATATAACTATAATGAAACCTGTTGTTGTTTTACAGATGTAGCTCGTGGTCCCAAGAGAATAAATTGATATATTTGAGTACAAAGTGTTCAGCAATATATTTATACCTAAGAGGAAAGCACTAACATGATAGCGAAGACATATACATAATGAAGAACTTCATTGTTTCAATACATCCCCAAATATATCAAGGATAATCAAGGCATTCAGGATGAGGTAGGATGGTATTGTGGCCTGTATTGGTGATGACAGGCATGTACAAACCATTTTAGTTGGGAAACCTGAAGATAAAAGACCTCTTGTTAGGCCAAAACGTTACTGGGATGATAATGTTGAACAGGTTTTAAGGAGGTTGTATATCAGTTTAGAAAACGGTAGGTGTTTCAGTATAGGGTTGAATGGTGAGCTTACGTTCTGGTGGCAGTTGACCTTTTGAGTTCCTAAATAAAAAATCGTTAAGGTATGGCTCTTAAACACAACAAAGTATCGAAAATTGGCTTACATGCTGGCTCTAACTTGTATATCACGGGGTATGACCCTACTAATATGTTACTATATATCACTAAGATAAATTTTTGGACCACTTGTACCAAATAGCTTTTTGCAGGTCTAGGGCTACAGGTAGCACATATTATAACTGAAAAGAACATAGTTTAAACAACATATAGATTTATTAATAGAAAAAACATTAGTTAAGAAAGCAATGGTTTACAATAATATAGTTGGAAATGCGTATGGATTTTGATCCAATCAGATAGCCTTGAGAAAGAAGGCTGTGGCAACTAGGGCAGTGTAGTCACCAGGCCACAGTTAGAAGTATTTCTAAAAAGTAGAACAATTAAATAATTAATAATAGAAAAATATAGGACAAGACATACATGTACCTTTTAATCAGTTTTGTTTGATAGGGCCTTCAAAATATTATCCATTAAACACTTAGGATAACCAGCTGTTGATAACAGCAGTCGATGGCTAAGAAACAGGTGTCAACAAAAATTACTATGGCTGGTCACATTCCTCTTTGGTACTGCCAGGGCATTCAATAGTACATAGAATTCTAATATCAAGTGCATTAAAAACAACACAAACAATAGAAATCGATCGAAAGGCAAAAGTAAAAGAGTATTATTTACGCGGACTCCACTATGACTCTAGTGCAGTTCCCTGGGTTGCGCACCGAAACTAATACTGCACGTGAAGCGTGATTATTTGACCAACCCAAAACACTGATTTCTATCAACTGAATTGTAATAAGGTAAACAAAACAGACAACTTGGGGGTAGCCATCCATAAATCGAACTGATGCTCACGGCGTACAAGGCATCATGAACAATTTTGATTCAAAAATATATAAAAGGAACTAGTGGAAGTTTATAAGTTCCTAACTAAGGCATTATAACTTTCTACGCCAGAGGCTCATAATGTAAAGACATAAAGGTAAATATATATCAACATAATCTACAGGACTGAACTACAATATTTGAAAAACAAACAATAAGGAGACTCGTCCCGTATTCTGAAGGACACAATATTTAATCAATAAAATAAAGCTTTGAGTTAGCAAGTCAACAAGACTTGAAGTTGATTAACTGTCAAGCTAGACATATTATCAATTCGATAGAAAATCGTCTCCAACATTATACAAAAAAACTAAAAGGTTGCAAACAGATATAGCTCATCTTTATAACAAAAATTAAATTCTAAGTCATAAGGACTTGTCGATTACTTTACAATACTTAATAAATCGAAGTATGTGGTTCCATCCATAGCTGCGGTGTATCCCACGGCCTAGACTTCATAGGGGGTGTTGAAATTCGTCATCCTGTCTAAGGTGGTGGTGTATCTGACGCCTTGATCTTCATGATCGACGTGACGATGCTGGAGTCCTTCCTTCAATGCAGGGATACAGTAAACTGGCTATAATGTGAGCTGGGACATAGGTTCTTATATAGTTCCCCACCTGATAAGAATGGAAGAAAGCAGAAAGTTCGATAAACACAATAACATATAAAGAACTACGCACGAAGGCGGGCAGAAAGAGAAAATTAACAAGGAAAATTCACTTGCGGGGAGAGGGAGGAAAAAGCTTCCTTGGCTCACCACTAGAGTCTCTCAAAGTGGATTGGGTCAGTAGGTCGAAGTTGATACGCATTCCTTTCCTTAGCCAGGTGTTATAATGTAAGCACGTGTGGCGGCCATCATTGAATAGTTTTGAGCTTCGAATGTGGGACAAATGAATCTATAGACATCTTGAAGAGGTGAACAAAAACCAAAGCATCTTATATTCAAATATATCTGTTTTAATTATGGTATTTAGGATCCGTTATTATTTTTATGAGAATTTGTGATATAGATGTAATTTACTATATTTTCTTGTAGACGGCATGGCAACCGTATATGATTTTTTATCTGACATCATCCAACGGGAAAAGCAATGCGTTATAGTATTTTATTCATAATTATGATAATATTAATCCTCTTCTTTGATATCTACTCCAGTTTTTTTTTTTATCAAAAGGCAATATTTTTGACCAACCACGTGTTTGAATGTAGGGAGAAAAGTAGTTTTATTAGACTGCATCTTCGTAGTAGACTCAACTAAATATTTAAATATGGTTTCTTTCTTGTATAAATCATTAAACTATTGAATTTTTTTAATTGTAGCTGTCCAATATATCTGATTGACATGCTACACACTCTTTAAATATTGGTCCAGGCTACCTCATTTTATTATAACCTACTAATAAGGTAATATTTTAAGGAAGTGTGCTCGTACTTGCAAGGAAATAGTGTTGAAAACTATTAAGGGAAAAATTACACTCCATTCAATGAGCAGGATTCAAACCCTATCTTTTATATACCAGCTAACCAGTCTGACGAATTGGCCACGTGCGACTATTTTCCATCACTATTCAGGTAATTATATGCTAATTTAATATTAATTATTATTCTTCCTCCCCTTTATATTGACCAGTATTAATAATTGAGTTAAAGTCGAACCAAAATATATATCCAATTTGGTTTGTTAATTATCAATGTATTATTATTTTGTCTAGACATTAATGCTGTGTGTGTGTTTATTCATTTGCCATAATGCATCATAATTAGGTTTCACGGAGAATTCTATAACACACAACTGATTTTAAAACCTATTTTGTATTGTATGTTGAAAATACATAGTGACATTTTATTTTTGAATTTTGGAGAATGATTTTTGTATTGATTAGATTTGAGAAAGCCAGGCCTCCACCGTGGCTTGGATTCCACGTTAAACTGTAGGTCCTCCATTTCATCTCCCAATCACCCTACCATTACACATTAGCGTAAGTGCGTATAACCCAAAGAGGTAGTAAGACTAGGTGCTAATAATAATAATGAATTGAGAAATTTTTAATTTAATTCCTCATCATTTAGCCCATTTAAAAATGTAAACTAACTATATATAATAATATAAACTTGATTAAATATATAGAAAATTTGTAAATTTGTAGGTTTTCATCTCAAACTATTGAATGCAGTTATTTTCTCAATATATCTACAGGTTCCAGATGGGTCCAAGTCAGACCTAAAATAGTTCTAAACTAACATGCATTCTTCAATAAACAACAGTTAAATCCAGACATCTCCGTGCAGTTAGTCGAACCTAGTTAGTTAGTTTCATTCTGTACAACTTTCACCAGTAAAGAGCTTTTAATACATTTAAGAATAGGGAGGGTAGCGCCTTAAACCATGAGGCCACTGAAATGGGTTACAGTAATATTAATTTAAGTTTTAATAAAACTCACTTATTGAATATGTATGCTACTTTCAAATGGTTAGAATGTTCTAAATATAGAAAAATATATTAGTACATTCTGTTTAAATGTCATAACAACAATCTTACAAATAAGAACAAGATTTTTCCGTTTAATAAATTTTAAATAATTCATGAGGCTCTGAATTATCATTAACGCATTTTATTAGAAGTTTAAATTATATACAGGTTTACAGTTGAATTTGCCATTTTTCTTTATATATTGTGAGGAGGATGTATTTTATAAATATATATGATCGTTTTTTTAACAAAGATTGGTTAATCCTTGATAAACAAGTATTTTTATTTGTACCACGTCATATCACCCGTCAATAAAATTGGAAATACTTTCACAAATGGGATAGTAATACTAATGGCGTGTCTTTGCTTCATTAATTTGTAGCCCAGTTTGTGTCAATATTGGCCAGCACTAATGTACCAGGGGGCGCCCGAATGTACTGATCGTAAATCGTCTACGTGGAGGCTCTTTCCATGTCCCGAGGTTATAGGACGATGGTAGTAATGAAGATCTTAACCCCACTTAAGTCTAATTAACAAAACAGTGGTGACCATTGGAATTATTCCCCCTTTCGAGAAAAATCTCTGGATGCCATCCGGGTATCGATCCCAATACCTTTAGGTCAGTAGCCAGGGGATCATACCATTATAGCACTAGGATGGTTGGCAATGTGGTAGGGATGAGAAATGTAGAATTAAGAGTAAAGGCACCAACATTAGAGAGGAAGAAGAATAGGAAACACGTTCGGAAAGAGGGGAAAAAAAACTCAGTATAGCTGGATGGAATTCGAATCACAACCTTCATTTTAACAACAATAAAGACTTGGTGAGAGTGACCTGGTGGTCTAAGGGTAAGGTGTCAGACTTCTGTGTTGGGGTCCTGGGTTCAATCCTCGGTCCCCGCACAGATTTATCTGATTACCGAACCCTTCCTTCTACCTCTGACAAGTCGTGTATTAATCACAACTTGTGAATATGTGGGATGCCAGGCCTCCCCCGTGGTTCGGATTCCACGTTAAACTGTAGGTCCTCCATATAATCTCACAATCACCCTACCATTACACATTAGCGTAAGTGCGTACAACCCAAACGAATAGTAAGATGCGGTGCTAATAATAATAATAATAATAATAATAATATATTCTTTACAGTTGAAAATATTTTAATTATCTTGTGTTATTTTAGTTGTATTTACATTGCACGGCACAAACAAGAGGCAATAATATTGATAATGAACCTTATTTTTTGAATAGACAGCTTAGTTAACACTATATTCTAACACGAAATTAAGGCTGACTCTTTTTATCAGCAGCTAATAGATAGTTAATTTAACTAAAGTAGAAAACACAAAAACTGCTCTTGATGACTATCAAATTAAAACTATCTAATGATCATTCGAAAGTTTGAAACCAATAGTTCTCATCAAAGGAGAGTTTAAATCATTCTGTGGTGCCCATCACTAGTAGTAAGTGGACGGGTAATAAGACGCGGTGCATATGGTCTACCAGGGGGTGGTGTTGGAAAGCAAGTGCTGAGACCTAGTGGTGCTCAGCGCAACTGTTATTCCGATCATGGACACCCAGAGTTAGCCGAAGTCACCCACTGACCCTCAGCGCGTTGCACCAGCTGATTCACCTCAATGAACCCAACCATTTTCCTACAGATACGTTCCCCGTTGTTCGCTGCAGTCGATTAATCACACAAAAGCCCCCTTTACCCCCCTCCAACCAAACATAGCAACGTCAGTGAGCTGTAATATCTCTCAACTACTCTGATGTGTAGTATGGAGTCCGGGGAACAGAGATTTTATAACGGATCGTAAAAAAAAGTGAATGCTCTAGAAAATAGAAGAGTTTACACTTTTATAAATTTAAACAAACTATGCCCGGAAGTTAGGTGATTTGGTTGAGTGGTCAGCGTATCAAACTCGATGTTTACTTTCAACATTTGATAGACCAAAACCTACATGATAACTCTAATAATATAGTAAAATACCAGCCAGAGTGTCCGCATAGTCTAAGACGTCATTCTATTGATAGACTTGACGGCCGATCATGGGGATATTGGTATTTGAGGGGGTGTTTTCCTAAATGGTTTACCTCTTTTCCTCCATGCAAATACGAGTACACTTTCTCTCAAATATATCTCACTCATGCATATTATATAACTGTGGATTCATTCGTTTACCTAAAAACCAGAGCAGAACTGATATGTGGTCACGTGACGAGTGCTTAGCCATTAGTCAACGATAAACCCCGACACAGAGTCAGGGCAGCCACTAGAGCCAACCAAGACATAAAAATATATTTTCACTTTGATGCAAACAGAAGGGACAAATAATTGGTCAGAGGTTTTGAGATTCGTCCAGCTGATGAAAAGATCAATGTTTGAAATGGGTTTCCCCTGTTGCCTTAACCTCCCCACCTGCCAATAGAGTCACCGACAGGTAGAAGAAGTCTTGGCTGATTTGTTATGCGAGTTACAGGTTGCATGTTAGAAACAATGTGTGGATGTTATTTAAATATAGGCCTTTAATCATTCTCACTACTCAATGAGACAGCACAAATTGAGACGGAGGAATAGCTGCAATATATGTTAGATGATTGCAGTAAATAATGAATCTGATGACGTTGATAATGCGATGGAGGACAATGATGGTATCGAGGAAATAAGATTAAAAGTGAGCTATGTTAAAGTAGGAGAAACAGGCACAGACAATAAGGTGTGAACATGACACATGAGATGAAGAACCATTTTTTGCAATTCACTAAAAGAATAAAAATGCTGCAAAAAACAGACAGAGACAGCTTTCAAAAGAGCACATCTCTTTCCCAGTGGTGACGTAACACTTTCTACTTTGGATTTTTGGAAATTTGGTCAATTACTGTTTGTTCTAATGGGATATTTGTTTCCCAGTGGTGACGTAACCCATTCTACACTAATGTTTTGGAAGTTTGGTCAATTACTGTTTGTTCTAATGGGGCATTTGTTCCTCAGTGGTGACATAACCCATTCTACACATAGTTTTGGAAGTATGGTCAATTACTGTTTGTTCTAATGGGACATTTGTTTCCCAGTGGTGACGTAACCCATTATACACTAATTTTTTGGAAGTTTGATCAATTATTGTTTGTTCTAACAACAACAAATGTCAAATGGCTCTGATTATTCAGTGTTCATCATGACTAAGTATATTATGAAGGTGTAAAGTTTACTTTAGCAATTCGATGTGAACTCGAATCGAACATTTGAAATATTCTCTAGGCTGAATCGAAGTTCAAATAATTTTTTATCAATTATTTTTGCTTGAAAAAATATATTGTGGTTATTTATACATAGCTCTGTGTATTTAAATCACTTGTAAGAGGTTTTACTGCTAAATTGTTTGTATTATTTCATTCTAATCTTATAAATATAGATAACATTACAACAGGCAATTCAATTATTTCATGAGCTTGTTTTCATATGAATATGGATTTGTAACTTACATAACAGTTCAGAGGAAAAATAGTTCAATATAAATTGAGAAATCTAGTTGTCAATATTTTTAATTGAGTTTTGTAATTATTGAAGAATTTTTTTATTTTTAGAGCTGAGCAGCCTCTGTTATTTGTTTCGAAGCCAAGTCAGAGTTTTGTAAACCCCCAGTAGATATATTAATTAAATAAAGATATTTTACGATTTATATATATTAGAGATTGATTTTACGCACCCCTTAAGATGTATTTGTGCCCCGGGTTGTTCATTACTGTCCTAAATCATAAATCCTTTAAAGAAGAATCCTCCTGGTTATGTTTGGCGGCCTCTGGATGAACATTGCAGCATCAGTCAAGCGAGGTAGCAAGAAGTGGAAGGGGTTACGAGGGGCGGTGGGGTGCTTATGGCGGTTATTTAAGAAGTCCCCGCTGTTTAAAACATGAGATGCGCCTCACATGCAGGCGTTGTAAAGTGAGATGGACGCAGGAGTCAAGGGTGACGACGCTACGTCAGCGTCGACACCAGAAACCAACCACGACAAGGAAGTGAGTAATTGGTAGAGGATGAAGAGAGGTGGAGGGATTGGCCCTTAAATGTGAGGAAAGAGGAAATACCACGTATGTTATAACACTCTTAATGCGGTTTTTTTTTTCAAGAGTTGACATACATTTTTGGAACAAATGTCTTATTTTGACAGTTTTATCTGCCGTAATAACGGTGCAGCATTCATTTCCAATCTTATTATTATTAGCACCGCGTCTTACTACCCGTTCGGGTTATACGCACTTACGCTAATGTGTAAGGGTAGGGTGATTGTGAGATGAAATGGAGGACCTACAGTTTAACGTGGAATCCGAACCACGGTGGAGGCCTGGCATTACTCACATTCACAAGATGTCTTGTCAGAGGTGAAAGAAGGGTTTGGTAATCAGATAAATTTATGCCGGGACCGAGGATTGAACCCCGGCTGCCAGCACAGAAATTTGACACCTTACCCCAAGACCACCAGGTCACCGACCATTTCCAATCTTGTTTCAAGTAATTTAATGAAAAATACACTTTACATCTATATCTGAAATTAACAGTGATAAATACGTATATGCACTACTGTGACATTTTGGTAACCTGGGGGTCTAGGGGTAAGGTGTGTGTTTGACTTATGTGCTGGGGGTTCTGGGTTCAATCCTCTGTCCCGGCCAGATTTATCTGATTACCAAACCCTTCCTTCACATCTGACAAGACATCTTGTGAATGTGGGGAATGCCAGGNGGCCTCCACCGTGGTTCGGATTCCATGTTAAAACTGTAGGCACTCCATTTAATCTCGCAATCACCCTACCATTACACATTAGCTTAAGTGCATACACCCCGAATGGGTAGTAAGACGCGGTGCTAATAATAATAATAATAATATACACACTATTACGTCATTAACGGAAAAATGTCTGCATGCTGCATGGCATATTGGTCCTGTTTGCTGGAATTTGGATGATTGGTCCATTGTTTTTTATTCTCGATGTTGAAATTTTGAATTGTTGTTCTGAAAATAGCTCTTACATTCATCAAGAATAATTGAGTGGTCTCGGATTCTACATTAGAGCAACAAACTTTTCTTTCTTGAAGACAATTTTATATTCTATCTGTATAATTATTATTTTAATATATTTTTTTTTCTTATATCATTTAAAGCTATTCAACTAGATGTTTTAAGTTAGACTTGAATTATATAATTTGAATGTTTTTTATGATATTTTAACGTGCTCTCCTGCATTAGTGGACACGCGTACTAAACTTTAAGTTTGACTAGCCTGGTTTTCTGGTTACTTGATGTTTGAGGTTCATATCCCGACTTGGTGTGAAGATTTTTTCCCAATTAACCTTCCCAATAGTTTGAGAATACTTTTTCTAAATCCACCCGCCTCGGTGGCGTAGTTAGTTAACGCGCTAGTCGTGTTGAGCTCGACTGCTGAGAACGGGGGAGATCGAGATTTGAATCTCGGTCGGGTGCACTGGGGTGGTTTTTCCTAAATAGTTTTCCACTCGCCCTCCACGCAACTGCGGGTTCACTCCCTCTAATTCAACCTACCCAATTCCTAATCCATTAGCGTAATTAGTACTTAAAGCGTATAACCCGAAAGGGTAGTAAGACGTGGTGCTAATATTATTATTATTATTATTATTATTATTATTCTAAATCCTACCTTCTTTTCATTTCCAATACATTATTGTAATTAAATAAAAAATATTAAGAATTTATGGTGAGAACTGTTGCGAAAATAAAGTTTCAAAATAATTAGTATTAACGTAATCGTATTCCATTCTACTAGCTATATTAAAAAAAGGGTAATATATTGTTTACTTCATTTTTTTAAGAGAAGAATATTAAAGGTTGAGTAGTTTTTATTTTTTAAAAATCAAGTGTTTTGAAATGTAACTAAAATTCTCTACTAAAACAAATGACTCATTATAAGTTATCATAATAATAGTTTATTCGATTTGGAAAGTAACAATTATAGCCAGAGACATATTATGAACCTGATGATAAGGTTTATTTTATGTTACGTCATCTACTTTTACTGTTAGTAGAGCTTTAAGCTTATTTCTTAAAAAAGAAATCTAGAGTTAAAATAAACTGCTTTGGATTCATTTCTCTTTTAGTAACTTATTCAATGGCAGTAAAGAAGAGATACATTACGTTTGTCAGACAAGAAACGTTAAATTTATTAACTACCCATTACAGTACCAGTGTAGCCTAACATTTTCAATATTTTATACAGGTACATCACTTTAAATTAATTAGAAAAGATGGATCATTTTTAGAGCAAATTTTTTCACTTAACTTTTACTTATAATTAGAATATTATATAGAAATTCAAACAAAGTGTTTCATTTCATCTAAGATATTAAAAATATAATTTTGTAATCAAATATGTGTTCCATTTTATATGTTAATATTTTAGGGTTTTGAATCATTTATTTCAGGGTCATTTAATTTATTTATTCTTAGCAGCGTATCTTACTAACTGTTCAGGTTATTCGCATACCATTTAATTAACCAGGGAAAATTGTACTGATGTACACTCAAGGGTGGAAACATACATACATACATACATACATACATACATACATACATACATACATACATACATACATACATACATACACAATGGACAGCCTCTGTTATTTAGTAGTCAGAGTTCCTGGCTATTGATCCAGAAGTTCTGGGTTTGATCCCTGGTGCATCCAGATTTTCTGAAATGGGGTCAACTCAGTCTCATGAGGACAAATGAAGAGCTACTGAGAATATCGGCTCAAGTCTAGAAAACTGAGATTAGTTGGCACAGGGCGCATTGTTCTGACCAGATTAAACCCCATATCTATGGAAGTTGACACTATCTTCCCCAACAAAGATAGAGCACTCGCTAAGTATGGCTGACACCATGGAGTTTTTTTTATTAAAGCTTGAGCTAATCTTATAAGCACGGTTTTGAGTATATGAAATATGTATTAATAATATTAACAATTAATTTAAAATAGATTCCAATCGAATAAAACCTAAAGTTAATCCCTTTTTTTTAAATGCACCTTTAATATCACTTTGTTTGGAAGAAACAATACAATTTAAAATATTTTTTAAGGGAATAGGGAGGTCAAATTTTTAAAATGTAAAAATTTAACCAAATAATTAATAACATATCTCTATGTAAATGCTTATAGTTTCAGTTAATAAAACCTTAAGTGTTAATTTCGGAATTGAACTTCAAAATGTGGAATGTGAGAACAAGAAACCTATTTTATAGTTCCCTTATTCAATGCACCAGAAGTATTAGGGTTAAGAGAATGTATAAATGGGCTAAGCCCTTATTTTTTATATGATTTTCAAATTCACTAAAATCTACACTTGAATAAATTATATTTATAATTTATTATCATATTTGAATATAAATATTTGATGTTTAGTATTAAATGTATTCAACAGGAACTGATATTTTTTTTCTCGCTTTCTTACAGGTAGAGAAAGTATTGTGATCGTCAAAAAAATCGAACTCAATATTTTGATGTATCTCGACGTTTCGTGACCCACTCCCCACCCGTCCCCCCCAATCCGAAAAAGTGTTTTTTGAATTTCCTTCTCTGTCTGTACCTCCAACTAGAGCCTAAACTATTTTACCGATCGGGTTAAAAATTAGTATCTAGGGTTTTTATAGGATTTCCCTGAGGGGTTTTTGGAATTGGATATCTAACCTTAAAATTGAGCTAAGATGGTAAAGAAATTTGTTCCAAACTAGAAAATAAATTTCTTAGGCCTGGGGATTAGGACAATTGAAAAAAAGAATTACCTGAAAGAACAAGGGTTCCTGTGGAGAATACATTAGAAAATAATTCTTGATTTGGAGTATTTCTTCTTCCAACTCTTTGTGTTATTGAAGGGGAAAATGGATGATTGAAATGTTCGCGCTCTGAAGGCCACGGAATCCCAGAGATCTTACGTTCTGAAGGAAGTGGTAGGGGACATGGGATAATCGTCAATAAGTAAAGAGCGTATTCATCATGCTTTGTTAAGAGGAAATAATGTAGGTGAAATTTCACACAATCGTTTTCAAATTCAGTTGGAAACACCAAGAACAGTTAAATATACAACTTTGAAATTCTTGATTATGACCAGAAATGTTGATCTGTTTTTTCCGCCAGAAAATAGTTGTGTCAGAAGGAAATACAGCTGGTGGTCATAGAAATAACTGGTGATGTTGAACCTGTAGAAGTTTTGATAAGGCCGATTTAGCAGGAAAAATAATCACAGGTGAAAGAGTTGTTCTTAAATGTGTTTTGGTAGCTGTAACCAACTATTTGATAAACGCTACTTGGTAAGGTTCCGTGTAAGATGTCACGTTCTCATTCTATGAACATAATTTCTTTGTTTGCTAAATATATGTCTATTTCCACACTGGGATCTTGATGTTCTGGGATTCGAGGACCCAGAGAAGCGAAGAACAAGGGCTGAAACAGAAATAGCAACATCAGAAGGTTTTAAACAAATTTTCAAATGGGATGCGGATTGTGGTTACATATTTGAACTCCCATGGGTGGATAGACACCCAAATTTTGCAGTAGTTTAGAAGCGCTTTGTTTTAGCGATCTGTTTATTAATATTAAAATTAAATTAAAATGTAATTTAGTTCCGGAAGACCAATTTTAGTCACACTAAAACAGAGGCGGGAAATGACCATTAGTAAAAAAACAGTATTTTGTAGAGCCTACCTTTGAGTGATGTCTTTGTCTGGATATCCGGGAAAATCTGAGTGCGATGGTCTTATCTCCGAGTATTATCTTTTTAGTAATTAATTCGCTCTCCTAAACACTCGCATTTTATGAGTACATATTAGATATAAAATATATTACACAGATTGAAAATTATTGACATAAACGCACTCATCACCCTTAATTTGGGGGCTAGGGTGAAAATGAAAAAAAAAATCCGGGGGTATAAACTTGTAAAAATTAAATATCACGTTTGAACATATACATAAACAGACAAACAAGGAGACTGACAGAGTTGTAAAATGCCGTTTTTTTCCTTGTTTAAACTTTTTATTTCGATTTTTATTTTTTTTCGCGATTAAAATACTTTCTATAGTAAAAATGAATGGGGGCATTTGCCTTTATGGACATTTTTTCGTGTGTGCACTTTTAGTGTGACCTTTTTTCGGTGAGCATTTTTCTTTTGAACATTTTTCATGTGAGTATTTTTCTTTGTGGGTATTTTTTTATGTGGACTTTTGTTCTGTGAGCATTTATGGTATATTTTTTTTTCTGTGTGGAGTTTGCGTGTGCGCTTTTCTACTAGATTCATTGCCATGGTAGCGCCTATAAAGAAACCCACTATAAAACGTCTGGAACTTTTAACCAAAACTATTGGAGTTGGCTGTTTTCCTTCATTTAGATTTGATTGTGTCGGACTTCTGTTTCTGGAGCGATTCAAGTACGGTTTTAGCGTGGATACAAATAGAGGAGCAGTGGGCTACTTTTGTACAAAATAGTGTTCAAGGGATTAAACGATTGACGGTGAAAGAAGTCTGGTGCCGCGTTCTAAACCCACTTAACCCATCAGATTTTACCAGTCGAGGTTGATCTTTTAAGAAATGTATGCAGGTGAGATAGTGGGAGGGGCCTGAATGGCTAAAGCTGCCTCCATATCGATAGTCTATGGAAGTGGTTTCCTTTGTGGAAGACTTTGTCTACCAGAAAAAATAAAGATGTGTTTACGGCTCTAACGTGAGCACCGACGGTGAGTGGTATTACCGATTTTCCTCTCAGTACCACAAAATTCTCCGTATTGTTGGATGGGTGCTCAGGTTAATTCGTAGTTGCATAAACCAATCGAAGACTGAAGTGGATGAGGCCGAAGTCCTTGTCATTAGATTTATTTAGAAAGAATCCTTTAAGGCTCAAAGGGTAAACCTGTCAAGTCACTCAATTTATTTGTGGACGCCAAATAGGTTCTGCATCTGAAAACACGAATAACCGAACGGAAGGATGTGTCAGATTTCATATATCAAGCCCTATATCTTTCCGATCCTCCAATGGTCACCATGTTGATTCATGAGACATATGGCAAGGCAAACCATATGGGAATGTAGGGTCATTTGAGTATGATTAGAGAAAGGTTCTATATTGTAAAGGGTAAGAGAAGCATGCAAATCAATATGTGCAAACAATTTGCAGGCTTACATTTTTATCGGTCTGTGCCTTCATTACCTGAAGGCAGATTGCGTTACATTGTAGTGTTTGAAGTCACAGGAATGGATCTGGAGAGTAAACTTTACCTACAAGATGGAAGGAAAGCCTGGGCATGCCTATTTAAGTGTACAGCTTATTCTGCTGTCAACCTGTAATTATTATCTGCAGTGTCTTCCGATGCCTTCATACAAGCCCTAGTGAGATTCGTGGCTTTACGTGGAAGACCATCTGTCGTATACATCGAAAACAGGACCAACTTTGTTGGTTTTCATAATTGGGCTTGGATAAATTTAATTATTCTAGCTCAGAACAACGAATTGTTTGGAAATTAAATCCCCCTGCGTCTCCATGGTGGTGTGGTTGGTGGGAGCACCTTATTTGTATAATGAAACCCTTGCTTCTGAAAGTACCTGAAAGAGCTCGGCTGACTTTTGAGGAATTAACAACTGATTGTGAGGCTATAATGAATTCACGATATTTGACCTATGTATCAGAGGATCCGGACAGCCTGACTCCTTATTCACAAGCCTTATTCCTTTAGGACCTCAAAGAAGTAGGAGTGCCTGATTGTGACCAATTGGGGACAACTGATCTGAAGAAGAGGTCAAGATACTTGCAAAAACTCCGTGAGGTTTTGAGGAAGAGGTTCCGCAGTGAATATCTGGGTTAGCTAGCTGCTATCTTAAAGAGCAAGAAGGAATATCCTTTAAAGGTCAGTGAAGTGGTTCTCATCGAGAGTGACAGCCTCAAACGGCTGGACTGGCACTTAGCTGTGGTAGAAGAGTTGTATGCTGGACCTGATGGAGTTCATCGACTGGTTTGGTTGAGAATAGGTACAGGCACTGTCATGAGGCCTATTCAACGACTGTATAGTCTCGAGGCAACAGAATCAAACTCAAGGCCTAAAGGTACGCCCTCTAGCTGGTCGAATGTACCGACAGATACGTCTTTAGAAGAGGGAGATCAAAAAACTTCAACAGAGACTTCTATGGACAAATGGACTAGAAAGGTTAGGAAGAATACTACTCTAGCCAGATATTTAATATAATGCAATTATTGCGTTTTGTGCTTGAATGGGAAATAACAATGAATCTAATACTCTTAACTTCGTCAAAGTGATATTGTCTGGGAAAATTTCTTATTGATTTCCTGCTGTTTTGATTCAGAAACTCAAGGTGCGAGAGTTTCATATGTTTCAATAGATGGAATTTTTTTCACAATATAACTGGTTATATGTCTATGCTTCTTATAATGTTATGTTCTTGTAATGGTATGTTCTTTGATTTCTTTGTTTTGTTGATTGTTGGCATTTTGTGGCTCCGATTTAAAATACATATTAAATGGTGTTTTTAGATACAACTCTTCTTTGTATCTTTACTTAAATATTATGTCAAATTTATTTGCGTCGGGTAGACGATAGGTGACAATATTTAATATCCTTAAGCTTGAAACAAGTACTCTTCACAGAGAGTTTTTTTTGAAGTGGCGACATTTATCAATCTTCTTTCATTATTTTATTCGTGACTCCTTTTAATAAAACCGAACTACTAGTGACCTCGGGCAGTAGTGGTTGGGTCGAGTTGAGCTTTTTTATAATCTAGTGTCAAATATTGAGCAGTTTTTAAAAAAATGTGAGAAAAATTATTGGAACATTTTTTTAAAATTCATATTAAGTTCGATTATTATATTTAGTATTACCAATTACATTTTTATTATTCTCTAACTATACAAGTTTAGAAAAAAAATAGAAAAGGTAACTGTTACCAATAATCAGTAATAATTATAAAACATTTATAACATGGATGATATTGCTTATCTTGACCCAATAAACTCAGTTTTAACAACTTCTCTTTTCAACCAATGGAAGCCATTAATTGGTCTTAGTAAATAACACAAGTGTTAATTAAAATGTATAACCCTAATGGGAAGTAAGATGCAGTGTTTGAAAAAAATTATTAAAATTTCATTACTGGAATTATGTCAGATGACGCATATCTACGCAATAAATTAATTTATATAACTATATTGAATGAAAGGTTGTAGTGTATTATAATTTCAATAGCAATAAATTAAATATTAAATTTAACGTACTCATGTTTGCAAACGTTTTCTGTGACCCCTGAATCTTTGTAACGATCCATAGAGGTGTTGCAGGCCACCGTTTAAGAACCTGTGCTCTAAATCGTCGCTCTATAAATAGACTGGCTGGACTACCAATGACTGGGAGATCGTAGATTGTTGAATCCCAGTCAGGTTTAGTGGGAGTGTTATTATTCTAAATGGTTTTCTTCTCTTACTCTCTCGTTACGCAAATTTGGGTACACTTCCTCTTTATTCAACCTTTTAAATCCCAAACACAGTAATGTAGTTTTTACATATGCGCTTTACCCTAGCAGTTAATGAGATGCACTTCTTAAAAAATAGCTCTAAATTCGACCCCTACCCCTAATACATTATACTAGTAATTAGAACTCGCTTCGGTGGTCACGTTGTCAAAGGCGCTACTCTTGCAGTATAACTTACTGCCAATGAAAAGGAAATCGAAGTTCGAATCTTGATCGGCTGTACTGAGGGTGATTTTCCTAAATGGTTTTCCACTTTCCCTCCAAGCAGATGCGGGTACCCTTCCAGTAAATATAGCCTTACTCATTCTAAGACTATTAACGTAATTAGTACATAAGCGTATAGATTGAATGCGTAGTAAGATGTGGTGCTTAATAAAAACAAAACAAACAAATACCATATTCAAATATTGGTAATTTAAACTTAAGTGAACCTATTTAAAAAATATTGGTCAATAACACTGGTACAAGTTGACAGTTGAAGGTACTAACATAATAATGTTATTCAATGTTGTGCATTGTTTATCTAGATAATTTCTGGTATGATCAATCATTGGGTATAACGCTAGCACTTATATTAATAAATTATGTTCTTTTAATTCGGTTTCTCTTTTACGTTCTGACGTGGATACAACTGGGTGTGAGGGGGGTATATCTGCAATCCATTACAGAATAATTTGATTTGAAGAAATGGATGTTCGTACATTTGGAACGTAAAATGCAAGAGGAGAAATTGAGAATAACTGGATTGAAGCGAGCCAGGCTACCAGGGACTAACAATAAAATATGTATATTATTACCTGCTCTCAATGGTGGGTTGGATGTTGAAAAAGGAAGGAAAGTTGGGAAATGGGTAGACTTGGATTGTGGCCAAATTCAGCATGGGGTGAGATTTGTCATATCGAGTACAATACTTGGTTAATTTATTTTAATTACAAGCTACTGTATAAATAATTATGTAACTACCATATATAATAATATATCCAGACTTCATTTAAATTTAATAATATTGTATTATTGTAGTTTGAATAGTTAGTTAAAATTAATTTTTAAACTACTTGTATTTGTTTTTTAAAACAATCTTTTTTTTTATTTGTCAAGATAAAGAGAGAGTTAATAGTCAAACTTGGTACACTTCAAGTGTGATGCTATACTAAATACCAGACGATACCTACCTGGACCAGAATGGAATGGGGCACTTTCCTATATGAAACTGGTCCATTCCATTCTGGTCCAGGTAGGTGTCTTGTATTTGGTATAGCATCGCACTTGAGGCTAGCTAAATCTGACTATGATAATAATAATAATAATAATAATTAGCACCTCATCTTACTAACCGTTTGGGTTATAGGCTTAAGTACTAACTATGCTTATTGGTTAGGAACTGGGAAGGTTGAATCTAGAGGAAGTGAACCCACATTTTCGTAGAGGAAGAGTGGGAAAACATTTAGGAAATCTAACCCCAGTTCGGCCAATCGAGATTCGAATATTGATCTCCATCCTCAGCAGTCTAGCTCAACACGAAACTAGCGCGTTAGCTAACTATTGTTCGTTCACGGTAGGAGTTTACCTGGGAAAGGACTTTTTTCCCTACCATAAATCTATTATATAGTAGGATATTGGTAAGAAAAAAGACCTTACACCACCAAGGTGGGTTTCTGACTATGAAACGGGCCCAAAGTGTGATATTTATATATTATTAATGTACCGCAATACTTCAAGGCCACAAGTTGTTCAGAAATATATGATCACACGATTCGTACTTAATTTAATCACTCTCAAAAAAATCTTTCAGGTACGACGGGGATCATAACCGATCTCATCTCCATGTTTTCTTAAACCAAGCTAATACCAAGAAAACTACTCGCCCCTCACTACTTTCAAATTCGTCTAAAACATAACAAATGTGAAAACCTTAGACACCTAGCTGCAATCAATAAGCCAAGTCCAGGTAAAAAATAAAGCAAAACGAAAACTAACCCATTGTGTTTAAATATGTTCCACGCACCATCACCTGCTTTAATCACTCGATAAATCGCGATATTCGTTAAATCTTAAATTCTTCAAAAGGAGAATGATTTTGCCACGTTAGCTAACTACGTCATCCATGTCGTATATGATCAATTCTATTGAATTGATATGACAAGCTGGGTTCACGCATAAAGTAAACATCTTCAACCTCGGGACGAGTCGTTTTGTCTATTTTTACTAATCTACTTATTTGGGATGAGCCGTGTGAGACCACAATAATTGTAAGCAGTTATTTTATTGTTACTTATAACCCGCCTCGGTGGCGTAGTTGAGGTAGGAGTTTACCTGGGAAAGGACTTTTTTCCCTACCATAAATCTATTATATAGTAGGATATTGGTAAGAAAAAAGACCTTACACCACCAAGGTGGGTTTCTGACTATGAAACGGGCCCAAAGTGTGATATTTATATATTATTAATGTACCGCAATACTTCAAGGCCACAAGTTGTTCAGAAATATATGATCACACGATTCGTACTTAATTTAATCACTCTCAAAAAAATCTTTCAGGTACGACGGGGATCATAACCGATCTCATCTCCATGTTTTCTTAAACCAAGCTAATACCAAGAAAACTACTCGCCCCTCACTACTTTCAAATTCGTCTAAAACATAACAAATGTGAAAACCTTAGACACCTAGCTGCAATCAATAAGCCAAGTCCAGGTAAAAAATAAAGCAAAACGAAAACTAACCCATTGTGTTTAAATATGTTCCACGCACCATCACCTGCTTTAATCACTCGATAAATCGCGATATTCGTTAAATCTTAAATTCTTCAAAAGGAGAATGATTTTGCCACGTTAGCTAACTACGTCATCCATGTCGTATATGATCAATTCTATTGAATTGATATGACAAGCTGGGTTCACGCATAAAGTAAACATCTTCAACCTCGGGACGAGTCGTTTTGTCTATTTTTACTAATCTACTTATTTGGGATGAGCCGTGTGAGACCACAATAATTGTAAGCAGTTATTTTATTGTTACTTATAACCCGCCTCGGTGGCGTAGTTGGCTAACGCGCTAGTTTCGTGTTGAGCTCGACTGCTGAGGACGGGGAGATCGAGGTTCGAATCTCGGTCGTGTGAACTGGGAGTGGTTTTCCTAAATGGTTATCCACTCTCCCTCCACGCAAATGCGGGTTCACTTCCTCTAATTCAACCTCCCTAGTTCCTAATCCATTAGCGAAATTAGTACTTAAAGCGTGTAACCCGAATGGGTAGTAAGACGCGGTGCTAAATAATAATAATAATAATAATAATAATATTGTTACCTATATAAAAATTGACCATTATCTTACTGAACATAATGAATTGCTGTGAGACTAAGTTTGCAAAGATAAACAAAATTAGGTGAGGTTTAATTACTTTTATTGATATTTTTCTTACCATGTCTTACTACCCGTTCGGGATATACACATATTTATTGATTAACGTTAGTGAGATATTAATAAGTACCTTGTGATTTAAGGAAAATGTATCAGCATTTTCTTGTAGGGAGAGTGAATAATAATATATCAAACAGCACCCTCAAGAACCTAGTCAGGATTCTTGAAACCTGGCTAAATAAGCCAGACATTGCAGACCACGTGTCCACCGATGAGGATCTACTAATCTAATGATTGAACCACCTGGCATAGTGGCTGCTTACAAGTTTATAAGAATACTTAGTACCCCCCAACGGTGGGTGCATATACAAAGGCATAAATCGTGGCATGTCTGGCTCGACAGTAATGTTTACCGAGCCAACTAGGGAGTCACTCATTAGTTGGACTGGTCTGCTGATCACGGGGAGATTGGGGTTTGAATCCCAGTCTGGTGTACTGAGGGTGGTTTCCCACCCTCTTTCCACGCAAATACAGGTAGATTACCTCTAAAATGCTTCTTTCCAAATCCCTACACCATTAGAGTGATTACAATACATGCGTATAACCTGAACAGGTAGTAAGACGTGGGGTTAAATTATTTTTTCGATAAATGATATATCACTCTCCAACAACACAGTTGTGGGTGCACTTTATCTAACATTGTATCTTACTCTCTACTCTATCATATTAGTGTGATTTTTTTATATCCCGGATGGGTAGTAAGACTCGTTAATGGTGAGTGGTTGTGAGTTGTTAGTTACGGGACAGGGATGGATGAGATGAAACTCACTAACATAAACTAAATATAAACTAGGAAACTATAATTTACCACTACCCCTTTATCTTCTCACAATATTATCGTTCAAAGTTTTAAATCCAACCATCTTGGCTCTGAATCTTAAATTCCAACCAACTCTTAAGTTCCAACCAACTCTTAAGGGCACCGCTTACATGAAAGGAACCATCCAACTGAGATAATTATAATAGAAATGGCAGCTAAGAACCTTTGAAACCATTAAAACCATAATTAACTATCTTATTCGGTGACCTGGCGGTCTAGGGGTAAGGTGTCAGATTTATGTGCTGGTGGCCGGGGTTCAATCCCCGGCCCCGGCAAAGATTTATCTGATTACCAAACCCTTCCTTCACCTCTGACAAGACATCTTGTGAATGTGGGGAATGCCAGGCCTCCACCGTGGTTCGGATTCCACGTTATACTGTAGGTTCTCCATTTCATCTCACAATCACCCTACCATTACACATTAGCGTAAGTGCGTATAGCCCGAACGGGTAGTAAGACATGGTGCTAATAATAATAATAATTTATCTTAGAACTAAATCAAGCCACGTGAAACGTAGATGAAACTGAGAAAATATTACTTTTTCGTGGATTTAAAAAATAACTATAAGGGCTTGAATTCCGGGACATGTTGATACCGTTCTCCATAAATTTCGACGTAAGACATATTTCAAAATAATAAATAACTTCCAAATTACCATTGTTATTTGTGTACATCCGCAACGCACCTAATTTTTTCAGATAGTTTCAACGTAAAACATTCAAATGTGTTTTTATTATCTTACTAACTGAAACCTCCCCGTGTTCCTCTAGGTGAGGGAGTGATCTATGGAATTTTTCTTGGATATTTAAGGTTGGTTATAGTGTTGAAATCTTTCTCCGACATAAGTTTTCTATTTATCGCCGTGCATCTTAGAATATAATGTTGAAATTTTTCATTGTATTTTAGATTAATATTTATTCTTAGTAATGAATGTAGATAGCAAATGAATCTTTTTAATATCCAACTTCACTTCATTAAATTTAACAATAATTTGATACCGCGTTAACTGCAATTGCTAGTGATCACATGATATTAGTCGTAAGGCCCAGAGTACATTATTTAGGACCAAAACACAAAGCCAGTTTTTCCTAAACACTAATTCAAAGTTTCATTTTTCTAAGTTTTGGAGCTTGGTGTATTATATTAAGTAATAGTAAGATTTGGTGCTAAAATAAACTGGCTTAGTACTGTGAGAGTTTGGAGTAACCTGGTAAAAAGGTTGGGTTTTTTAATTCAAGGGGTATGTAGGGTTTAACTTATGATAGAGAAGGGTAAGAGTGCTCACGTAGCTTTTTTTTTACTATAAGCCTTTTCCTAATTCAAATTATTCAACTATTGACAAATAACCACTTATTACATAATTATAGTATAGCATTAGAACAGGTTAAAAATAACGTAATTTATTATTTTATGTATTTACTAGTTTTAGGCTTGTTAACTACAGGTTGGTTATAATAGTAAACCTAACTAAACCTAACCTTCAATAATGTATAAGCTTGTGTAATGTTTGGCTTTGTTTGTAAAAATGTATGTTTCTGTCGTACGAGTAGATAAAGTGAGAGTCAAATAAATTAACTATATTTTAATAAACGAGCTATAATCGGTAATAAGGAAATGACCCGTGCAAGACTCTGGTTGAAAACGTTATTGGGCAAATAGATACCAAACATGTCCAAAATTTGATCTTGTACTTAATGATTATTTAGAACACCAGTTTAATTGAAAACTCTCTCCGTCCCAAAAATAAGGTAATTCCGGGGCTTACAGGTGCCAAATAGATTATTGTTTAGAAACAGATTCGTTTGAGATAAAAACCTGTTGAAATTATTGTTGCATGGACTATAACTCCAATGTTGATAATTCTAGACAGTTTCAAGTTGACTGAGTTCACTCTAATGTAACAATGTATTTCTCCTCCTAAAATACTAAATACATCCTAATTTATTTTACCAACCTTTTCATTTCATGAACCGAGAATAGCCATTTGAAATATCGATTATACTCAATCTATTTCCAAATGATTCATCAGTTACCGAACCATGTATCAATATATAATTTGGCCCTTATATGATATTTTCTTTTAAGCTGTAATTTTCATTTTTCATTTCTCAATTGTATTAGCCAATAACTAAAGCTTATATCAATGTAAAATTAACATTATATTTAAATTTGGAACAAAATAGTTGAAAGTATTTTTAAACATTTACAAATTTTTCAAATTTCAGTCATCAGTAAATTACAGTAACATATATTTTTTGGGAAAATAAAATATATAATATTATGCATAGTATAAAAGATTATCCTTGTACATTTTTACCAAATCATTAGAGCTATTTTTAAAATATTTAACTAAAAAAACTGCATCAGTTAGCTAATCTTGATGAATTTTCCTTCTAAATCCAGGATACAACTTTATTTTTAATGCCAAACATTCCTCAGGCCTTTTAAAGTAAATATCTTAGGAAATTTTCTAATTAATTCAAATTTTAAGGAACCACACCACAGTAAACCACCCCTAAACCAATATTATAAAAAAAACACAGACATACAATATATAAATAACATGTTCAAATAAATCCACCAAACTGTTTTATATCTGTGTCCGGGACAGACAGAACTGTAAGATCCACTTTTTTTGTTCAAATGCACGTAAAACGTAGGGATACATTAAAATATAGAAATAAAAATGTTCGTGATTACAATACTTTCTCTTTATATGAAAAAAGTGAAGTTTCTCTTAATATGGTAAAGTAGAGTCGGAGAAGACTAGATGCACAAATATAGCATTCTAGATGCACAAATATAGCATTAAGGTGAATATTTAATGTAGATATTCTGTTTATAGCCTAGTTTTTTTAGGTTATAAAACCTATCATCAAATGAGTCTAGTGCCTCAATGAAACACAAGAGAGACAGTAATAATGGCTCATATTACCAACACACGCACACAAATTATGTGACACAGTTTCCCGTCACTAGAATAAACTAGGCGGAGGTGGTCGGAAACAGAATTATACACACATAAATGGATTTTATAACGCATAAATAATGATATCCCCAAGCTTGGAAACAAAAGCTCAACCTGTTCAACAAAAGCGCAGAGGGTTTGAGAGGGCACGGGGCGGGGGATTGAATGAAGGTTATGGAGTTTCAAAGTGTGTAGTATGCTTTAGGGATGTTTAAATCAACCCGTGTATCGGCTCAGCGTGAGAGTACAATGGAGGGACAGCTCGGAGAAGTAGCCCCTAGGGTAGGAATCCCCCGCATTGCGGGCAACATCAAACACGCTCAGGGATGCCAACATTACCTACGGTTCTACTTATTTATGTTTCACGCAAGGGGGAAGGAATCGTGTGTGAATTTAAACAGCTCTTTTTATATTCTTTATTTTCATTTAAACTTCTGTAGGGAAAAAATGTATAAGACACTCCTAAACTGAAATTGGTCATTTAATGAATCTGTGAGCATTCCGATAGCTGTGGCTTCCTCGCTTGCCCATTTCCCGGACAGGAAAAACCCTCGTCGTGTTCATGAATTGTGTAGCACCTGTACTACCCCCTTCACGGGCTTGAACAGTGTTTGTCCTTCCTATCCGTGAGATGGACGAGGGAAGAATAATTTGGGTTCAGACCTTTAATAATTTTAGAATGGAAGTTTAGTTTACTTAGATTGGGTTAATTTATAGCTTTTAACATATAATGTCACCTGGTTTGGGGGCCACATGGTCTTAAGAGTCACTCTCTCTGTAGATTAGACTGCCGATGAAAGAACAACTGGGGTTCTAATCTAGGGTGGGTGTGTTGGGAGTGAATTTTATTATAAGGTTTTACACACTCGCTTCACGCAAATGAGGGTACACTTTCTCTAAATGCAACCTTCCATACTCTTTACACTTTAGATTAATTAGTACATATGTAGGTGACCTGGCGGTCTAGGGGTAAGGTGTCAGACTTCTATGCTGGCGGCCGGGGTTCAATCCTTGGTCCCGGCAAGTATTTATCAGATTACCAAACCCTTCCTTCACCTCTGACAAGACATCTTGTGAATGTGGGGAATTCCAGGCCTCCACCGTGGTTCGGATTCCACGTTAAACTGTAGATCCTCCATTTCATCTCGCAATCACCCTACCATTACACATTAGCGTGTGTACAGCCTGAACTGGTAGTAAGACGCGGTGCTAATAATAATAATAATAATAATAATAATAATAATAAGTACATATGCGAATATGTGTATAACACAAATGGGTAGTAAGACAGTGATAAAATAACATATAATATAAGAAAATAATGACAGTTTCGGTTTTAGTACATAGTACAATAATACCCAGTTCATTAAAATAGTGTGAAAGAGCTCATGAAATTATTGCTCAGTTTTTGAAATGGACAAAAGAAATAGCCCTTTCACAGAATGGACAGAATTTTTTTTCTAATTCACAAAAAGAGCAGTTTCAATAATAGAGTGTAACTTGTACATGGACACAAGAATAATGTCGGGGTTTTTTCACCAGTGAGCCACGCAAACTTGTCCAGTTTTTAGGGATATATTGATCTGGTATTTTAGTATATAGTCCAGGATGAGTATGTGAAATCACTGGCTACCTAGTGATATCAGAAACACAGCAGCTTATGTCCTGGATGAGTGTGCGAAATCACTGGCTACCTAGTGCTATCAGAAATACAGCAGCTTATGTCCTGGATGAGTGTGTGAAATCACTGGCTACCTAGTTATATCATAAATACAGAATTTTATGTCCTGTATGAGTGTGTGAAATCACTGGCTACCTAGTTATATCAGAAACACAGCAGCTTATGTCCAGGATGAGTGTGTGAAATCACTGGCTACCTAGTGCTATCAGAAACACAGCAGCTTGTGTCCAGGATGAGTGTGTGAAATCACTGGCTACGTAGTGCTATCAGAAACACAGCAGCTTGTGTCCAGGATGAGTGTGTGAAATCACTGGCTACGTAGTGCTATCAGAAACACAGCAGCTTATGTCCTGTAATCAGCAGTAATGCTGCCAAATGCAAGAGTTTCAATTCGGCTGGGCTATGTTCTCACATGATACCTGAGACTATCATTTGTATCGTATCTCATTAGTTAACCCATAATCTAGAACCAGACGCCATTTAGTAGAAATAAAATATAATTATGAGCTGCCTGTGGTATCTTTCAAACTCGCATCTAGTTTTATGTATTTATTTGATAGAAAATTAGTGTTTACTATAAAAATTAAATGACTGTTTTATATATATTAAGTAGACCACCACGTCACTAGTCTGACACCTTATATAATTCGGAAACTTTTCAAAGTGGAAACTCCCCTGCCATATCAGGGTCCAGCAGCCAGCTATCTGGAGAACATACCCCTCTCTCAAGGTTCCTCCAACCCATCATAGATGTGTCCTTCGAGCGTAGCTACGCACGTAAAATGCGCGCAGTGAGTAATTTAGAAAACATATGACCTTGTGCCCGCCGTTGATCCCTGTTATCCTTAGATAGTTATGAACCCCGCTCCACTTGCCTTGACCAACTTCCATGAGTGATAAGAGTTGGCAACCTCCTTCCATGACAAATGGACGCTCACATCAGGACGTTAACATCTTCCAGGAGCTCAGGCGCCCAGGCTTAGGAATCACCCTAAGCTGGCTTTCGAACTGAATTGTCCAGTGGGGACCCCGTATAGGTGGCTTGGCCAGCTTTCCTGGAAAGGTACTAACCATTCAGTGTGTGCCTAGTAGCGAGGGAGGGACCTCCCTCCAATTCACTCTAACACGGAAGACTTTGACACAGATTAAAACACCCTTAAGGTAAGTCCTAATGAGGTTATCTGGGGTCCGCTATGAGGAAGATCCAGCAAGCAGGGGTGGGGAACCTATTATCTCGTCCTTGTTAAGGTCAGTCACCACGAGGGCAAGTTCATATCAAACCCATGAGCTTCACACCCCGAGTTGATGCCACCTCCAATTGTTATAACACAAGTGGAAGGCGCTTTAAAAGAATAACCAATATTACTTATTTACTTAATCTAAGCATTAAGGACTAATAAGTACAGAAGTTCACCAACGTTATCTATCTTGAATTAGCTATATCCAGTTCATCTCATTAAATCTTGTTTCTATTTTAAGATAGTTCTATCCAGTCCACCTCATTACATCATATACCTATATTTAGCTACTTCTATCCCGTCCACCTCATTATACCCTATATATTTCATGTCCATTTTAATGTTATCTTATCTGCGTCTAGGCCTTCCCAATGGTGTCTTCTCTACAAACAAAAAATAAAGACTATACATTAATTTCCATTAATTCTTTAAATTATAAATATATTAATATTATTATTAGCACCGCGTCTTACTACCCGTTCGGGTTGTACGCACTTACGCTAATGTGTAATGGTAGGGTGATTGTGAGATGAAATGGAGGACCTACAGTTTAACGTGGAATCCGAACCACGGTGGAGGCCTGGCATTCCCCACATTCACAAGATGTCTTGTCAGAGGTGAAGGAAGGGTNGTTTAACGTGGAATCCGAACCACGGTGGAGGCCTGGCATTCCCCACATTCACAAGATGTCTTGTCAGAGGTGAAGGAAGGGTAATATATTAATAACTATAGTTTTAATTATATAGGGGCATGTTGATAACGTTCACCCTCCGTTTAGATTTGTGCGAGTACTCTAAAATTAGAGTTCTAGCTGAGATTAAGTATGTGCTCTAATTCAAATCGAAGATTTTTTCGAAAATTTCTAATTTAAAAATTGTATTCATTTTTGATAAATTATTTCATAACATATTATAAGGTATCTTAATATTTCACTTTGTATAATTTAAAAATGCAACATTTATAATAAATTGATTTAAAAATTTTAATTTGTGTGATTATACATTTTTATCACGAAAAATGTTAATCTAATAAAATTGTGTTTGTACATATTTATCATTTACGCATGGGTCTATCAAATAAATTCAACTTGAAATATTTATTGTATAAATATTGCTTTATACTTTTCAAAATATTAAGAAACTATATGTTTTCGTTCAAACTCGACTGGAAGTTATTAAAATATTTTTGTTGACATCGGTGGTATTGGGGTACAGTGCTCGCCTCAGGACCTGATGCCTGTGGGTTAAAGCCCAGTAGGGTTCGAAAAATCTTTATTAAACGATAAAAATCCGTAGCACAACTTCCTTCAAAATGTAAGTAAATCCGTCACTCCTATGTCAATTGTGGCGTGTAACAGAACACTGGAAGTAATATGAAAATACCTTTACGGACCAAATTAGTATACTATTTCGTGCTCGCTCATAGAAAGTCAAGTGTGCAAGGCAACTGGTATCCAACAAACATTCTAAGCCCACGAGTATATGAGTTTTCTACCAGATGGTGCAGGCAGCACTAACCAGCCGAATGTCTGAGTGAATGCCCAGCTCCAGATTGTTGACTTAAGAAGAATAACACGAGTATAGGACTTGTAGCATGCACAACTATATTATATTAATGGAGAGACCTACTTCGGAGGTCAAATGGTTTTGCTCAGGAGTATTAAACTTTTACTTTCGTTAACCCCGAGGTAATTTATCTTCCACTTTGTACCTCCTAGGCTGTTGGTTCATAATGCAAACAATACGTATTCTATAATCCACTTATAGGAGAGAAAGAGAGACTAAATGGAGCTCCTAGATCGTATTGTGATCGTCAAAAAAGTATAATTCAAGATCTTTGATATATTTTGACTTTTCATGACCCACTTAACCTAAATAGAAATTTTAATGATGTATGTTACTAGGATTAGATCGAAATCAATTTTACCGATTGGGCATAAACTTGCTATCTAATGTTTTCCTAAGATTTCTAAAAAGTACTTCTTAACATAGATTTCTAATCCATAAATATAGGTTAACTCATATAAGGTTAAAAAGAGAAAATATCAAAAACATCAAAATCGTTGGAAACGAGGTCGATTAATTTCCTATCTAAACACTGTTTGTAACATCTTAAACAAAAGGGCAAATTTCATTTCATCATAAAAATTACTTAGAGGGTATTTTACAAATGTGGAGATTTCCAATTTCGTTCATATATCCGCAGCTATTTGAGATACAAAATAAATTAGCATTGTAAATTTGTAGTACTATATTGAAAATAAAAAAACTTTTATATTATCATTATCTTATAAAATAAAATTTTCTGAAATATTGGCAGACATACGTTTTAAATCGAGGTGTGGGAAATTAATTGTGATGCTCTTTTGCGACGTAGCTTTATTCTCAATGAGTTTTTGTAACAATGAATGTTATTTCATTTATGAACTTTATGGAGTGTGTCTGTAAAAATATATATCATTTTGTTATCATGATTTTTGAGTAACTATCCCCATTTTAGGTAAAGGGTTGAGAAATCCCGTGTGGTGCACCGTACCAATTATTTTTTTTATTTTATCAGAAGCTATTCGTTAATTTTACTTGTGTCGTCAGCGGTGGCAATTTAAACTGGTAAAAGAACAAGTATTTAGTAAATAATTGTGGTGGAATGAGTTGTAGCTCTAAGAGTATGATTGACCAAGTCTGGGAGGTGAGGTGGGGCTTAGGCAACCCCGGCTAGCAGCTATGCCACGAGGGTTGACTGAGAGTAGTGGTGAGGGGCCACTGATACTTAGATTCACGATCACAACCTTGGTGACTGTATTTGACACTGTTCTAGCTTAATTTGGTTGAATGGTTTTAAATGCTATTAATATTTTTTCATCAAACCAATTACATGTAATGTTTAAAATAGATGAATTTCATCATATAAAAAAAAAGAATCTGCTATAGAAAACACTTCAATGCAACAAAATCGAAGTAAAGGCTTTAAGATATATTTTAATATAGGTTAGAGAAAGTTTTGTGATTTTGAATTTTTCTACCTTTATATTATGATTTATATTGGGGTTTTTATGTGCCCACTAATGAAAAAAAAAGTTGTATATTTCTGGCTTTCTGCCTGAATGTACTGTACTTGGGACTACAGCCAAAACAGTTCATAGGATTTCATTATTACTTGACATTAAAATGATATTTGTTTTTATATATCGAAGATGAGGTTAGTTTACCAATGAATAGTTTTCAAAAATTTAGATTGTTCCAAAACCAAAGATATATTTCTAAAAAAAATCTGATAAGGCAAGTTTGGTATAAGAACTAAATAACGATCTTAAAGAATCAGCTTTCAAAACTCCTCCTTCATTTCACACCGCCACAACCTTGTTTGAGTGTATGTTAATTGCATGAAAAACTCAAGCAGTTATGTCTAATTCTATGAAGACTTTTGGGAACTTTGCAAAGCTAATCATTAAGAGAATAAAAGTGATTGTACTAAACTCTTCTAGGATTGACATAATCTTTGATGTATACAAAGAAGATAATGTTAAATTGGTTGAGCGACAAAGAAGGAAAACCACCCAACCAATTATCATGGATATTGATGGCGTGGAAACCCCTCTTCTAAAATATATGCATGTGTTCTGAGCATCTTCAAGTAATAAATACCAGTTGGACCAGTTCTTCACTCAATACCTAATAGAATTAAATGATCTCAGTGCTACGCCTATTTATGTTGGTCTACTTGGTGAGGATGGACAGACAAGCATACTTCTTGAAAATTGCAAGAAAGAAGAGATTTCATCTTTACAATCTGACCTGGAGGAGGCTGATGAGTGGCTACTTCTTCATGTACATCATACAGTCACTATAAATCTATATCACATTGTAATAGCGTCCTCAGACACTGATGTCTTTGTGGGTTATCTGTGGAAAGAATATTACATCCCGTGCAGTGCCGATTCATAGATTGGTTGAGGTCCTGGAGCACAGCATTATTTTAACTCGACAAGCCTTATATTCCATCACTGGATGTGACATGGAAAGTAAATTTGGGGCAAAGCTTATATCTTTGAAGCATGGTAAACTGTCATCACATCTACTACAAACATTTGGTAAAACAGGCCTCAGTGAAACAATGATGGATGACGCTGAAGAGTTTCTTGTTGGAATTATGTCATCAAATTTAACTTCGGGAAAACATCTTTGGGAACACCATCGTCATCAAATGAAAAGGTTCAACATAGAGAAGCTCACGCCATATTCTATCAGTATAAGAGTTGATGCACCCACTCTTCTACCAACATTGTATAGATGTATAGAGGAAGATGGTGAACTGCAGACCCAAGTCATCAGTGAAACTATTCCTGATTAGTTCCCACATACCTGCACTTGCAAAAAAAAAGTTTCATAAACACTGTTTGCCCATGTCTCAAAAAAGAAATTTCATGTTTAATATTTTGCAAGTGTGCAACAAACTGCCGCAATATATATAATAAATAATTGTGCACAAACAATAATTTGCATTTCACTTAAATTTACGTGAACATATGCAAATAAAATGTAACAAGTTGCAGTGACACAAATAATAGCTTTACATTTGATACCAAACTTGGTTGCATTACAAATTAAGTGCTGCTATACGTTTAAAACCATACACCATATTTGGCGGCTATTTTTTTTAAACTGATGATATTCAGGTCGTGTACCCAAGATGAAAAACATCACCAGACACATATTTAATTATATCTGAATAGAAATCCTATATACGCAGACTTTCCAACAAGACATGGGCCAGACCCTAAACTATATCGCTTTATCTCTCTACGCACGTGAGCCACGCAGTTTCTGCTCAGAACACTCAGGACAGCAAGCGGAAGTGAGAAAGAAACCAGATACATCCGTGTAGCTCAATAAGCTAATTTCCTAAATATGTGGAACCCCAGCAAGTACACTGCTACATCCTCGATCATCTCCTCAACCACTTCCACGTTAGGTTTCTCCCTCGTGGACCCCTCTACCCACTCGGCTTCAGAGAATTTCCGGCCACCTCCGACATCCAACCCCTACCGAGATATCGACCATTCCAAACTGACCCGTTCCGATCCTATAAGATGGCAAAGCTGATTCCTCAATGACCATAAACTTCTGACTCCAATATTTGACTCTTATCCCCCCTTCTTTCCCTTCTCTCACGCCAAACATCACCCTTTGTTTCACTGTGCCAACCCTCAGCCCTTCTCTCACGCCAAACATCGCCCTTTGTTTCACTGTGCCAACCCTCAGCCCTTCTCTCACGCCAAACATCACCCTTTGTTTCACTG